>CAXKVW010000138.1:0-275715 GCA_964058825.1 Carex arenaria
GCATACAAGTATATCATGCAAAAGTTCTAGTTCAACTCATATCTTGTATCATTTATGCATATGCAATGCAACTCAAACACTTGATGCAAATTATGTCATGTTTCAAACCAAATTCTAAATTTGAAAATCAAACTTCATTTTCAAATTTTTGCTATAAAAATATATGATCATGTATCGTGATGTTTTAATCTAAAAATATAACACTAGCATATACTACAATATTATTTTGCCACTAAACTCTAAAGTTTTGTCACAATTCAATTCTAGAATATATGTCCATGCTCCGTATAACAACTCATGCATTCATGCTATGCAATTCAAAATCACATTTAAGAACATAACTACAAATCATTACCAATCCAGTAACAAAGCAAGCAAGCATTAACAATACAACCAATTGGCCACTAAACAAACAAGCAAGCAACAACAATAAGCAAAGGAATTGACAAGCAAACAACAACAATTGAATAAGTTAGAGGAATATGAGAATAACTCGAAACCCGCACTTGAGCAATGTTGGCTTGATGTGGCTCGAGGTCAAGTTCATCATTCTGCAGGCATGTTAAGTAGGTGGTATGTTCGATTCAAATTTGTCGAGGCATGCCTAAGTCTTAGAAATTACGAGCATAAATCAATAACTCGTCACATATGTTTTACCGACTAGATTTTAGGAATTAATTTGAAACATATTCACATAATCATTTATGTAGCCTACACTTAAACATAGCCAGTTTTTGCTTATTCTTCTTTCTTTTTAGGTGTAATTTGTCTTTGATTAATATTTCATACTAAAACCCCTACAACTATGAAATTATACCAAAAGAGGAAATTACCACAACTCATGTAGCATGAAGAGATATAAGTATTGACATACTTAACTAAATAGAACATGTTTAATTATAATTTTCTATTGGTCTCAATTAATTTAAAAATGTATTTATTTTAAAGAACCTTGTAACCAAGTTGGGAACATTAAGGGAAACATTATCATATGGCTCAGATATATAGTTATTACCTTTTTATGAACATCAATTTAACTAGAAATGGTCCAGTACCAATTTAAGAAGGAAAGACACTCAAGTTAGACTAGTAAAAGCAGAGAAATTAAAGTACCAAATTCACACCAATAGACTTGCTCGTAGCCGCCATAAGAACTCAATTAAGAAGCAAAACAAGCCATCAAGCTTCTACCTCCTCCTTCAATGTTCCCTATTGCAAGGTTGTCAACACCATCACCTCAACGTACTCTTGTTATCTCAGACTTTGGTTTAAATATTCTTGCTAGCCCCGGCAAGGAAAGAGAGGTTTTAGTAATAAGAGAAGCAACAAGCAAGGATTATTATTGAAAAGACAACATGTACTTGGTAACTTTAGAGAGATCATTTACCTTCTTGTTGGATCCGATTAAAGAGGAAGAGATAAATAGTTATGTCAATAGATCAATAAAAAAAAAAAAGTAACATCAGGTAAGAAGTAAAAATGAGAAAGAATAAGTGGGCCCGTTAGGTGGAAGATGTCTATATATGACATGTGTCTCCATTAAGATAGAAAAATATATTTTTATCTATTCTTTATGTGGTAAGAAAGAGAATTAAGGTGTTTGACCATATTATTATATTAATTAAATGGAGTACAACTAAGGCAACTCAATTTCATTCAGGAATGTTTTAGAATGAATTCGGATAGATTAATTTAAGTACTTTTGCTCTTTGACCACCAAATTTTCATATTTGCAACTTCACCCTTTACAATTTCATGTTTTAAATTTTTAGGATGTTACATATCCCTAGTTTTAATACAATAAAAAAACTATATCTGAAATCTAAATATATGCATTCGGTATATTAGACGAACCCATTTCACATGATGACCATCAAAGAAATAGAGACATGATCACTTCTATATATTCTTTATGAAATCCAGATATATAGACAAAATAAAATTTATACAATTTTTAGGAAATTAAGTTAATTAATCAACGATCAATTATGACACATAATTTCTAGTACTTGTACCCCTTCACATACAAGCTCTCAGATGCCGCGGCATCGGTGCTTCCCCCCGCATACTTCCCTAACGTCGCTTCAGAATTCGCCTTGCACCGTGCCAAAAACGCTGCCTGTGCGGCCTCGACATTCTCCTTCTTACCGGCCCATTTCTTGATGGTGCTCTGTTGCAGAGCACGGCCGAAGGAGAAGGACAGTGTCCAAGGCTTCAGCACGTCAAGTTTGTTCATTGCATCCAGGTTCAGTGTCGCTTGCTCCTCGCTTTGGCCACCAGATAAGAACACGATGCCTGGAACAGCGGGAGGGACGGTGCGTCGAAGGGCGGTGACTGTGTACTCAGCTATCACCTCTGCAGCAACCTGAAGTTGAGACAATTTTGTAATGTGATGTAAAAGATATATAATAAGACTTCATATTGGTTATTACCAAAACCTAGTTTTTGTTAGTTAATTTATTTTTGTGGCCTAACAGTTTGATCATAGATAGGTTTTGTGGCCAATAGTGGTTTAGATATATATTGCAAACACGAAAAGCTACTACTGTTTACATTGTATCATTATTTTCAGAGAAGGATCTACATGAAATGAATGAGGTCAAATGACCAAAAGTTTATTTTCAAAATGTATGTGCTCATAGTTTAACATAAAATGTTATGGACATTGTAAAATTGATCCCGTATTCAGCATGAAAATTTTACGTAATTAACTTCGAATATGTGTTTGACCACCAAAGTTTGAAAATCTGGTTCTTAGTTTGATAAATGTTTAAATACTTTTACTACATTTACAAAATGGATACATTATGATAGGAAGTTAGCAAGGGTTATATATATAACACAAACAAAACTATGTTATTATGTTGTGGGGCAATACCTTTGGGCTATCAGAGCCTGGAGTGACCATATTAGGCTTCAAAAGAGTGCCCTCCAAAAGAACATGGTGATCGTTCAACGCCTTGTACACGGCCGCAAGCACCTGCTCTGTAACCGCAGCACATTTCGCAATGTCATGGCTTCCATCAGTCAGAATCTCAGGCTCCACAATCGGCACTAATCCGTTCTCTTGACAGATAAGCGCGTACCTCGCCAGACCCTGCGCATTTTGCACAATTGAAAGCTCAGAGGGCTCAGTCGGACCTATCTTCAACACTGCACGCCATTTGGCGAATCGGGCCCCGGCTTCGTAGTACTTCTGGCATCGAGCACCTAGTGAATCAAGGCCCTGGGTTGTAGTTTCACCATTTGTACCCGCTATTTCTACTGTACCTTTGTCAACCTTGATCCCAGGAATGACCGAGTTCTCCAAAAGGAGATCGACAAATGGCTTGCCGTCTACGGTTTTTTGGTAAAGTGTTTCTTCAAAAAGAATGACCCCGGATAGGAAAGGTAGAGCACCTGGCGCGGTAAAAAGCATTTCACGGAGCGCCTGGCGATTGGACTCGATGTTTTCGACATTGATGCTAGCGAGACGTTTCCCGATTGTGCCGGTACTCTCATCGGCAGCTAGGATGCCTTTGCCCGGCGTGGCAATGTATTTGGCAGTCTTGATGAGTTCGTCTGCATTAATTCAGAGAATGTTACTGTTAACAAGGTAAGGAAGAACAAATTTCTTGTTGGCATTTTTGGAATGTTATATTTATATGGCACATAATCACAAATATAAAGGGCTCCTTATTTTTTTATTTTAACCTTAGCTTAGGATATAAATATTGCCTGTAACTATGTTTAACCGAGATATCATTACATCTTTTTGTAACTAAGATAAGTCAAAAGGAATATAAATATATATATGTAATCAACGCATTCTTTTTGTTGTAAATTTTTACCAAAAAAAAAACCTAAAACAGTAATAATCATGATAAATTAATGATAAAAACACAGTTGACAGAAGTTGCACTAATTTACTAAATAACCAGAAAATCATAATCAAATTAATGATAAGCCCAGCTTATATTTACTTTTCTTTATCAAATTGACCCTACTTTGAAAAAGAAAATACTAGAAAGTGATTGGGTTACAGTGTTTTTTACCTGCATATTTTCCAATGAAGGCTGACATGTTTTCTGTTTGAGTTTGGTGGTCAATTAATATAGAGAACTTAGCCGCAAAAGCAAAGGTAAATAGACTAGTGTCTTATATAAGCAATCAAAACAGGGGATATACCATGTGAATCTATTATTATGCCAAACTGACACGTGTGAGCAGCTAACCCGTTGAATCCTATCATCCATGGATAAAGCAATGAGTGGTCCAGTGATATCACTTCATATAGTCCCATGAAAAATAAAATAAAATACTTGGTTTCTCATGTAAGTAATATAAAAACAAAGAATTAAAGACAAAATGAGTGGTAAGGCTGTGGGGATAAATCTGCTGACTTATCCAGAGAGAGTGTAGGGAGGAAATGAATTGAAATCCTGTGTGCACAGGTTCAAGCGTACCAAACAGAGTAGTTTTGGCATTATACAGCACTTGGACTTTAAAATCAAAATAGTGTTGCAAATGATTCATACACTGCATGGAGTCAAAATTGCTCTGTAAAATCTTTTTAACTGGCAACCGCAACCGCAACCGCTAACAGAAAAGTGCCTGTCCATGTATTTTCATGCACATTTGCAAATATAGAATTGACTGCACTGCTGCACAGCTAAGCTCGACGAATTCACATCACCTATAATCAAATTTTGAGTTTAAATCCAGACCGTCAGATATGCTTTGCACGAATATTAAAAGAACTCTGTACATTTCACCTAGGATTGAATTTGTCCGGATTTTGATCAGATGGTCCAGATGTAACCTCAAAATTTGAGCTCATAGGATCCAGTTTCCAGCTCTAAAGTACCACATAGTGGAGCCCACTACTTTACAGCTTTGATTAACTCAAAAACGGTACTTGTGCTTCGAGATTTGTGCAAAGTTAAAAAAAAAAAAACAGTCCGAATCATCTCTAGAAAACAGTCTCTGTAGTAATACGTGTAGAACAGTGCCTCTGTAGTAATACTAGGATACAATTTCAATTCCCAGGAGCTTGTCTAATAAGTTTTAACCAACTCCATCCACAGAGATGTGGTTTGATAATTTTCATGATTAGTTGGTCACCAAGAAATGGAAGTTTCAACCAGATCTGCATTCAATTCTTGGTTTCATCTCCAGTGGAAAGAAACAATGTGTCTAGATATTACAAAAATTCACACAGATAATATCTAATCAAAGATCAAGCACATTCAACTCGATAACACATGATTCTTTGTAACACTAATTCAATAATTAAGCACAAAAACTCCTCAAAATGCAACTTCCCTTTAATCGACACCTGCCAGGATATCAACCCCTACTTCCTCTTCCTCCTCTTCCTCTTCCTCTTCCTCTTCCTCTTCCACTCCCTCGTTGTCACCATTAGCATCTCTACTTTGATCACTATACCCATATGGTGACCCTTGTTTGTGAGAATTGGCATTTCGAGGACTTACTGGAGGCAAGACGGAAGCATGCCTAACATCAGAGACTAGCGGTGAGTCTGCCTCGTCAACAGACTGATCACGACCGGCACTGCGGCTTCGGCTCGGATAGGGGCTGTTGCTACGACTAGGACTGTGACTCAAGGTCCGTTCACGACTAGGGCTTCTGACACTGCCACGCAACTTTTTAGGAATTGGGCTAGCACTGTCACGGGTTATATCAGGGCTAAGGCTATGGCTACGGCTTCTGCTTTTGGAAAGTGAATGGTCCCGTGACCATTTAGGGTTAGGGCTGGGACTGCGGCTATTGGCATCTTCATAACTAGCACGTGACTTCCTCGGGCTATGAGACGGATAATCAGAGCGGTCCCTCCTGGGGCTAGAACTATAATTATCACGAGATGTGTAGTCAGTGAAAACCCGCTTAGGGCTAGTGCTATGATTGTCACGGGATGGGTAATCTGTGCGGTCCTCCCTCTTAGGGCTAGGGCTACGATTGTCACGGGATGGGTAATCTGTGCGGTTCCTCTTTAGGCTAGGGCTACAATTGTCATGGGATGGGTAATCTGTGTGGTTCCTCTTTGGGCTAGGGCTACGGTTGTTGCGGGATGGGTAATCGGTGCGGTCCCTCTTAGGGCTAGGGCTACGGTTGTTGTGGGGTGGGTAACCAGTGCGGTCCCTCTTAGGGCTAGGGATACGGTTGTTGTAGGGTGGGTAACCAGTGCGGTCCCTCTTAGGGCTAGGGCTACGTTTTTCACGAGAAATATAGTCAGAGCGGTCCCGCTGAGGGCTACGGATGTTTGGAGGTGGGTAACCAGGGCGGGCCCGCTTAGGGCTAGGGCTGCGGTACCGATTATAGCTGCTATCCCTTTCACGAAGGACCTTGTCTCCAACCTTGTGCCCCCTCTCCTCTCCCACCTCAACTCCATTATACCTGTTATAAAGTATTACAAATTCAACAGTTCATTAGAAACACGGAGACGGTATTCTTTGTTATATTAAGTGTTTCTACTTTGCTCTTGGCCAGATTTGACAAAATTAAACATCTGTCCTATAGATATATAAACGCATTAAAAAAAAATAATCCAAAATTCAAAGCCAAAAGCATCAGTTAAGACTTCCAGCACCTTTTCAGATCTGGTTCTAAATGTAATCTCATCATACGCTATAACCAACAGATAAATGAATCCATATCAATGAGCTGTATGAAACACAAATTATAAGTAATGTATTTACTACGTACCTGCCATTGCCAGCATATGGAGCACGGGAATCATAACCAACATGGGACCGACGATCACCGTCAAATCTCCCAAAAACAGGCTCAGGTGCCCTGCCTCTACCAGAAAGATAGTCACTGTTTCTCTCCCTATCAAGCCCGCCAGCTGCAGCTCTGTCAGTTGGACTATCAACAGGTCTCCAGCCACGGATGGGGCGGGATGGCCTCTTTCCACCGCCACCTTGCAACGCAAGTGCCCTCAGCTCACGTGGGACCCGCTGCTTTGCCACCTCAAGGATCTTGATGAGATCCTTGGCAAATCTTGCTTCCTTCTGACAGAAGAAGGTGTATGCCACGCCAGTTGCACCAGCTCGACCGGTACGGCCTATCCGGTGCACATAGTCTTCTATTCCAGTAGGGAAATCATAGTTGATCACCGTCCTGCCCAATACCACAAACATATTAGGAAAAAAAAACAAAGAAAGAAAAAGAGAAATGAGACGACGAAGAATGCAATTGGAGCAACTTTTTTAAATGTCTGTCCCAGATCTATTGAACAAAGTAAACCCCTTAGAACCTAATAATTCTTAGCAGCAACAGATATGAAACAGAACTCCTTTAAATTGCAGATTAACTCGAAGACAAAACAATATACTTATGCCACTTTTGTTTGTGTTTTTCTTATAATCTTTTAGATATAGCCAGAATTTAGCCCAAAAATTTTACAATATAAAAAATATAACTTCAAGAATCCCAAGTTCTAAGTTTCAATGTCAGTTATATGCACATCACTTACCATGGCTGTTCAATTGGCTCTTGATATTGAAGGAAATAGATATGGAGTCTTTAGAAGATAAAATTATATCTCTTTACCTTATATCCTTAATGTCAAGACCACGAGCAGCAATGTCAGTGGCAATAAGGATAGGGGTGCGTCCAGAGCGGAAGTGGTTGAGCACCCGTTCTCTCTCACCTTGGGACTTGTCCCCGTGAATCACTGCCACTGGGAATTGCCGCACCAGGTTGTGCGCCAGCTGATCACACATGCGCTTAGTTATGCAAAATATCAGCACCTTCGCCCCTCTCTCCTGTGACCTCAATATCTGCTCAACCCTCCTTAACTTCTCTGTCTGTAGGGTAACCTCCACATTCTACATACACATTTTTTATATTAGAATCAGTCGTCCATCACTTTATAACTCCTTTGTGTGTTCATTGTGACCAATTTTAGATTAAATGGTTTGATTTTTTGGTTTAAAAGGTTCGGTTCGGTTGAAATTTTTAATTACTTTGGTTTTTTATATTTGGCTCAGTTTAGTCTCACTTGTTTTGGTCCAAACAAACCGAAATTTACTTGATATTTACTTGAACTAATTCGGTTTTCTATATTTGGTTTTAATCTCTCTTATTTCAGATCAACTGAGATATATCTTATTTATTTACATGATTATTAAATGTATTTGTGTAAGTATTGAGTTTTGACATTTTGAAATTTACTATCTCATTTGGTTCAACCAATTAAACCGAAATTTACTTCGGTTTTTTCGGTTGACAAGTTAAATTCGATTGGTTCGGTCAGAATTTTGAGAACCGGATAAAATTTTGGTTTGACTATTTTAATTCGGTTTTAACCGAACCGACCATTTGAACACCTCAACTCGTTTGTACTGCTTCAAAGAGTAATAGACTTGCCTGAGTGATGTTACTATTGGCAACAAGCTCATCGACGCGGCCAATGTTGACCTGGACAGGACGCACAAGCAGATCCCCAGCAATTGCACGGACCTCCTTGGGCCAGGTGGCAGTGAACATGAGGGTTTGGTGGCGCTGCGGCACCTCCTTTAGGATCCTTCGTATTTCAGGCTCAAAACCCATGTCCAGCATCCGATCCGCCTCATCCAACACAAGGTAAGACACCTGGCGAAGGCTCAACCGTCGCATCTCCATTATGTCCCATAGCCGCCCTGGTGTTGCAACCACTATGTCGACCCCGCGTTCTAGGGCTTTCAGTTGGGGTCCTTTTGGGGCACCACCATATAGACACTGGTTTCAGTTGGAAGTTCAGACCTAGCACTTTACAGTGAATGGTATGTACTAAATTTGGAACGGGGAAAACCAAACAAATACCGTGCAAGAGATATGTGCAGATCGGCTGAACTTGACAACCTCTGCTTCGATCTGAGTGGCGAGCTCTCTGGTTGGAGCAAGAACCAGAACTGTGGGGCCCACTCTAGGGTCGTTGCGCAACCGCTTAATGCGAATGAATCCAGGGAGGAGATATCCAAGGGTCTTGCCTGAACCCGTCTTTGCAACAGCTACAATATCATTGCCCTCGAGAGCAATTGGCCACGACTGTGCCTGGATTGGAGTTGGATATTGGAACCCAGCTTGGAGTAACTGTTAAAATTCATAAAAAAAACACATAAAAACAATTACATTGCATGCAGATACTTGAATATTTAACTTCAATAGAAGAATATAAACAAAGGGGAAAAGGTACAATTGTGCTGTGGTATGTCCCAGTAGTAGTTAGTTAGTTACCAGCTCCTCAAGGAAAAGGGCGTGCTTTTGTTTGCCAGAACGCACATCATAGCAGTTGTGAAAAAGCTGACTCTTTCTTTGGTGGACCCGCATGACAGCGGCTTGCATGAAAGAGGGTCCATTTTGAGTGGAAATGACAACTAACAGTACTCAATGTTAGACCCCACTCATACTGACGTGAGCCGTGATTGTCAAGAAGTAGCATTTCTCAAGCATGAAGAAATGCCACGATATATACGATACATTTCCATGTGGCATGTAGTATAAAACCCGACAGTTGTGCTGATATGCAAACCAACTGTCAGGAGCTAGGCATCGAAGCAGGAAACTGGGATCAACTGTGACCCGTACATGGCAGGTCAGTTCAGTCCTTGCCAACCCGTTACTAATGGGCCGACAATTTGACCAGGAAAAATTGAAGGGGGGGTATAAGCGTTAACTCCACAGCCGCGCAATTGGCCACAGATACAAATCCCAGCGAATCAGGTCAAGGCAGGCCCACAAGCACAGGCCAGGCACGGACCCAAAGTGAATGGGGCCATCCTGAACTGTACGACATTGGCTCCACCATGGAGCAAATATCGCACCTGGGACTGACATAGATGCAAAAGAGAAAAAAAGAAAGATGAAAACGAAAGAACTCAAATTTTACAGCG
Organism: Carex arenaria; assembly: GCA_964058825.1. Lineage (NCBI taxonomy): Eukaryota > Viridiplantae > Streptophyta > Magnoliopsida > Poales > Cyperaceae > Carex > Carex arenaria. The sequence continues at coordinate 9,879 of CAXKVW010000138.1, forward strand.
AAGATAATTTCAACAGAATTACTCGTCCAGCCTAATATATATTTATTTATTTATAATATTATAATCTAGGATAAGGAGTCAATGTGAAAGGCATATTGGTTTGTGTTATCTGGTATAATTTAAGTTAAAGGGGATAAAATGTTATAATCGAAATTGATTGTACCATAGAACTTCAATTAAAACAATAAAAAAAGGAAACTGATAACAATAATAGATTGAAGTTTTTAGTGTGCTACTGAAAGATAGGAGCAGCAAAATAAAAGAAATATAAATACCTCCTTAAGTATCTCTGGTGGTAAATTAGCAGAATCAAATGTAGGAAATGGCGCAGGTACATTGTCACCCTAAAAAAAGATTATCAAGACCACCAAATATTAAGAAAAATCAAAGATAAAATTACAATGAATATGTGCAAATGAATAGCATTTAAACTTGCTCGTTGATGTAACAACAATAGATCCAGAGTGAGGGGCTATGGTACTATGCATATTGCATATTGGTCTGTACTACGGATTTGTATTTTCATTTCAAAGTTCAAATAGTCAATCTGACCGTTCAACAAAAGTTCAAGTGAAGATGTACTTGCAGACTACATTTTACATTTTTAAGAACTTTTTACTATTTTTTTAGATAGGTAGAAAATCACTACTTTTGAATGGTCCAGAATTTTTAGATAAAGTAATTTTCTACCTATCTAAAAAGATTTTAAAATATGTATAATTTGATCTGCAAGTACATTTTCATATGGAGATGTTTGGACTTTATGAATAGAGATATTGATCCATAGAGCGGACCAGTATGCGCTATGCATAGTACCATAGCCTCACTCATAAATCTAGGTTGAGCTTCTTACTTAGAGGCAACATTCATAACAGAGATGAAATCCATTTAATGGAATATGTAACAAGTACAATATACGTACAATAACAATAATCTCATGCCGCTGACGGTATACTTCAGCGGACCCAGCATCTACCCCTGTTGAGTAATCCCTCCTGCTGCCAATAGATACAGCCCTAGGGTCCCGTGCATCATTTAGACCATACACATCCATGCTGCCACCTCTATTACCTCCTCCCTGTAATCAAAATTTAAATCCTACATGATCTTAATATAAACCATATATTTCAGGCAAATTTCTCCCATAAACACTATTCTACGAGTTAGGGTTATGTAGTATGCTATGTGTCTATCCTATATTACATTCCATTTTGGTGACAGCTCCTACTTCTAATTATTCTGATCAATAGTGTACTTATGAGGAAGTTTGATGGTATAGATCAAACAATATTAGGTTAATATCAGGTGTGAGGCTATGGGACTATGCATAGTGTGTATTGGTCTGTACTATGGATCAATATCTCCATTTTCAAGGTCCAAACGGTCGATCTGAACCGTCCAACATCATCTCCATATGAAAATGTACTTGTAGATCAAATATTACATTTTTTACTATCTTTTTAGGTAGGTAGAAAATCACTTGATCTAAAAATTCTAGACCATTCAAAAGTACTGATTTTCTACCTATCTAACAAAATAGTAAAAAAATTATAAAATTTAGTCTGTAAGTACATTTTCATATGGAGATCATGTTGAACATTTGGATCAACTATTTTGAACTCTACAAAACGAAGATATTGATCCATATTACGGGCCAATCCACGCTATGCAGAGTACCATAGCCTCACTTTAATATCAAATCTAACATTGTTCATAAATACTGTAATCTAGATCTGCTCCATATCCCCCATCTAAAGGCATCCAATTCCTATCATTTTCACACTAACAACAAATTTCTTGTGAATAAGAAACTAGAAGCGCAAAAAAAAAAATTGAGGGAAAGGAAAAACAAAATACCTGATGAAAGGTTTTGGCGCGAGGTGCATACCGGTCATCAGCTTCATCAGGGGTGTAGCTCCTTCTCCGGCGACGATCCGGTGCTGCCACGGCGGCCGAGGAGATGCCCCGGTACGGAGGTGGAGGAGGGAGCTGATCATCCAACGGTAAGGGTCGCTCGTACTGCGTCACATCCGTATCTGGATTCCAGTAGTACAAGTAACCTGTGCTTCCATCTACTAACCCTCGCCATGGTTTAGGCAGAGTTGGATCCTCAGGTGCGTAGCGAGGCGCTGCTCTACCACCACTCATCTCCTGGTGGTGCTCTTCTCGTCGATCGATCGATCGAGGAGGAGAGAGTACGAGAGGAGGCGCAGGGTACTTGCGTCTCTTTCGAGCTAGGGTTTCAAAGCGGGGAATAGAGGCACGCATCTATCTAGGTATTTTTTACTTGATCTTGCATTAATGGATTGGTGACTATTTGTTGTTCTTTCATACTTTCACGAGTATCCCCTCACTACCTGAATCCGAATCGTATAAGGTAACACAATATTTCTGTTTGGATCCAGACCGTCCAAATAGAATCTGCGCGAATATTAAAGGCATGAATTCTGATCGGACGGTGTAAATATAAATAGAAATATTCTGTTAACTCAGAAGTATTGATTCCTCACTAACCCAGTAGATCTATTCTCCGGGTCAAACCAATTTCACTCAGGATATAAATATTGAATAACAGGAACTATTATTCCAATCAAAACCGTTCAAATTTTTCATGTGCTAATCTCAAGGAAGAAAGTTTTCCAAGCGTGAATCTGATCGAAGATCAACGGTTGCGATATGAATAGCAGGTTCCTGTTATTCATTTGGAATAACAGCAGATTTATTTTCCGTCGGTCAAACTCAATTCAATTCCGTGTTTATTTGGGAGCACAGTGTTTGTTTTGAGATTCGTGCCTGATTAAAACCGACTACTCAGATTTCATTCAATATGCGTAAATTGGATAAATTCAAAATGTAATATTATATAGGAACTTCTGAGTGAGCTCAAAAATATCTGATTCAACTTCGCTGAGTGGTACAATATGCGTAATATGAATATCATCTATATAATATTTGATTTTAAATTTAAACTTATTTTTTATAGATACCAAGATTATTAAATGACCCTCATTTATTTTTAAATTTTTTTATTGAAATGCATTTTTTAAGTTTTTTACAAAGAAAATTGTTACATCTCCGATATTTCATAATTTGTGCACTTCGGTCTACTTAGGCAGTGCTCCACAAATTTAATTAGAAAGGAAAGGGAGGGGACGGGAGGGGACGGGAGGAGACGAGAGGTACAGATATGAAGCATAGTCTAAATTGGACGGTACAGATCTCACAAATTTTAATTTTTCACTCTACTCCCCTTCCCCTCCCCTCCGCTACCCCGTCTGGAGCACAGCCTTATTGTTTATTGTCTTTTTGTGCCTATCATGTTTTATTTATTACCTCAAAATATCTAGGAAAATTGATGTAATTAAAATATCTACAATTAGCTTGTATTTATAATTCATAGTCGATCTAGATTTTGCCTTTTGATGTTATTATGTCCATCACTTTAATTTATGATGCGGCTACATACAAAATTTCCTATATAAATGAAATATTTTATTAACCAAATAATTGAGTAAAGATTGAAAATCAAGTCACTCGAAAATCTTCATTTATTACTAAGTTCTTCCAAAAAAAAATATATATGGAAAACATTATCTTTTGTCATTAGAGCAAAGGCTGATTTTAACGTCTCGCTATTCAAATAATATCTGTTAGCATGCAGTAAATTACCCTAATCATGAGTAAAAAAATTAGTGTTTAAGATGGCATATTAATTTTAAGATAACATACTAAGTACTAGACTAACAGTCAATTAGCTTTGAAGAAGATCATGGCCGTGGGACCCACCTAAGGATTAATTGGTCATTAGTGTTTCACCATTTTTCTTTACCTAATTATAGCCAAAGAAGGTTAAAACCTCGTTGAAATAAACAAATTACAGCTCTCTTTTGAGTTGTTCAAATTGTACTGTGGAATTATCCTTCTCAAGACAAAATGTAATTATCTATATTTAACTTTTTATCTCCTTTGCCTGAATATCTCTTTGTTCCTCTATCCTTACTCATAATTTTGCATGATCTTTGTGGAGGAGGCCTGTAAAAAAAAGAGGCAGAAAGAATAACAGGAAATTATCATCTCATATATGAATTTTTAATCTACATAGAATATCTAGAAATTCAGAATGATTAAGAGATTGAGATCTCGAAATGCGACGAGGAGAGTTGAAGAACAGAGCTTGTCAAGTGCAGCTCATAATTCTTCAATGAGCTCTGATACACCGCAAGATGAGTCGGCGAACAATACCAAGCAAGCTCCACAAAGCTCGGTCGTCTCATTTTACGAAACAAAGATAGCCAGTGTGCCCCGTACGGTCACCATCTCATGGAACAGAAGCCTTATCAGTCATTCATTCTCTATCTCTGTTGAAGGAAGGGAAAACGGACCCCTATTATGTCGTGTTGATCTCAAACCATGGCCGTTTAGAGGTCGAAAGGGCTCAAAAGAAGAAGACGTTGATGGCGACCGTGTTAAGATATTCTGGGACATGCGATCGGCCAAGTTTTCAGAGAGTCCTGAGCCCATAAGCGGCTATTATGTCGCAATTGTAAGCCAAGAAGAAGTTGTTTTATTACTTGGGGATTCAAAGAAGAATGCTTACAAGAAGAGCAAATCGAGGCCTTCGTTGGAGGACCCAATTTTACTTTGCAAAAGAGAGAGCGCGCTTTCGAGAAGGAATTTCACCACACGGGCACGGTTCAACAGTGGAAAAAGAAAAGAGCACGACATTGTCATTGAGAACTCCGTGCCGGGATCAAGGGATCCCGAGATGAGAATAAGCATAGATGGTAAAGTTCTGATCAATGTTCAGAATTTGCAATGGAAATTTCGTGGAAGTGAGATGGTTTTTGTGGAGCAATCGCCGGTGCAGGTGTTCTGGGACGTGCACGATTGGGTCTTCAACGGACCGTGGTCACAAGCGTTCTTTGTTTTCAAGCCGGCGGAAGCCGAGTTGGCAAGAAACTATGCTGATGATGGAGAAATGTTGTGCGATTGCGATAATTTGAGCGGGTTTTGTTTCTTTTTAAATGCATGGAGGACCGAATGAGAGAGATTGAAGAGTTGGCTGAGGTAGTGTCTGAATTTATTGGTTTACAATAAGGTAGAGAATTTTGTTCTATATTTGAAATGAGAAGCATTTCATAGTTTAATCCTGTTGAATTCTTGTATATAATGGAGGAAATGATGAAAGCTTGTCCAATTATCTTTATCTATCCTTCATATACACATTGCACATATTTACTTCATAGAAATGGCGTTTTACATTGTAATTTTTGCTCAATCTTTCTGAATAGAAAAAAAAAGTTAAATAAGTTGCGTAAATCCGCCAAATCGGAGGGAGGAAACAGTAATTTATACACTAGTAAAACAAAACATGAACTGAAATCTACATGGTATTTCTCATAATACATGAACAGAGTAATTAACCACACTACAGATTCAAAAATTCCAGAGTTTGAACTGGCTTATTACAACTTCAGATCTAAACACTGTTAATTATAGGGAACCAAAGGGTTAATATGGACCGAAAAAAGTTTGACCATACAAGAATTTTCTTGCTTCCATTAAAACTAAAAAAAATGCTGACAAGAAAAATACATCACTCTTATAACCCTCTGAGATCTCATAATATCCAGTTGTACTTCAAACATTATCAAAATTACCAAATTACCCCTTTTTCACTGCTTTACCGGGCACCCAAGACATTTCTTAGTAAGACATTTTAAGCATCTAAATTAACTAACAAAAGGGGATAAAAAAAATTAATAAATCACCTCATTCCATGACAGCAACACCCCCAGCTGCCTTAATCTTCGCCATAATCTCAGTGGCCTCCTCTTTTGTGACTCCTTGTTTAACCACAATCGGCACCTTTTCAACCAATTCCTTCGCCTCTTTCAGGCCCAAATTTGTAAAACTCCTCACCTCTTTTATCACCTTAATCTTAGATGCAGTATCAAATTTCTCTAGCTTTACATCAAATGCCGTCTTCTCCTCTTTCTTTTTCTCTTCTGACTTCCCGGGACCCCCAGCCTGGGAGGAGCCGAGACTCAACCCTTGACCAGAAAGAGTGCGTGGTAGAGGCTGGTTGAGACGAAGGAGCAAGGCAGGCCCAATTTGCTTTATTTCTCCAGGCGGTAAAGAGGCAATGCGAGCAGCTAGGTCAAGGATTTTAGAGGAAGGTGGTGGACTTGGTCCATACGGGTCATAGACAGGTGGGTAGGTGAACTTGTTTGTGGGGTCTTTCGGTGCTGATGGGACAGCATCAGAGAGGTGACGGGACAGTGAGAAAGAGGCAGGTGTTACTGGTATGGTAGTGGTACCATGTACACGTTTTAGAAGGCCCAAAACCTTCATGGTTGAGTAAAAGAGGTATTAAAAGATGCTGTCTAGTATGTAAATACTAGTTGGGGAAAGTAACAATCTACAGGAGTTTATAACCTGGAGGAAAAAAAAAATCATTATTTTAATACTAGAAACTTCTTTTGTCATGCTAACTCTGCAAAAAGAACAATCTCCCTTACCCAAAACATGGAAAACAAAAAATTGCCCATTTTGAAGGAAAATTTATTTAATATTATAGTTGCTTTGTAGCAAAACAACTCCTTGGAGACACGGCAGGATCCACTAGCCATACAATGTTGGCATAATATGCAATTTCATTATTTGTGAGTGTAGCAAGTTTGTTTGTGCTGAATAGGAATCTGTGGCTTAATCAAGCTCTATGAAAAAACCTTGGAGAGTGAGGCCATGGTACTATGCATAGTGCATAATGGTCCGTTCTATGGATCAATATCTTCATTTTCATAGTCCAAACAATCGACCTGAACTATGCAACATGATCTCCATATAAAAATGTACTTGTAGATCAAATTTTATAATTTTTAGATTCTTTTTTAGGTACGCAGAAAATCACTTGATCTAAAAATTCTACACCGTTCAAAACTAGTGATATTTTACCTATCTAAAAAATGTAAAATTTAGTACATTTTCATATGGAGATCAAGTTGAAGAGTTCTATCGACTATTTGAACTTTGGAATCGATGGACCAATCTGTGCTATGCATAGTACCATTGCCTCACTCAACCTTGGAAATTAAATAGTAAAATCAATCAAAGGTCAATCAGCATTGGTTTCCCTGATCAGTACATAATCTCATTAGTTTGGAAGTTCAATTAGAAGTCAAAATCAGACACAAATTGTGACACCAAGCTGAATTAGATTAATTTCATCCCAAAAATACAAAGAAGAGATTAAATCCGTGCATGCCTTTCTACGTTCACCATGCATTTATCGCTACTTAGCATCGATTCGAAATAAGAGATAAAAATGATAAAAAGAATAGATCACCGTTGGATCGGCTCTCTCGCCATTCGCCAATGGTCTACCAGCTGCTTGATCCAAGGAAGCTCGAGAAAGAATCCATAATCCAAAGAGAGAGGAGGGTTTGAGAGAGAGATGAAGCTAGGGTTCGGACTTTAATTTCCATAGAAGGCCTTTTTTTAATGGGCTTATGTATAAACAGCGAAGAGGAGGAGCTTACTGGGCCGGGCCGTTAGCAGGTATAACTTTATTCTCTCAAACAGAAACCCGACCCGACTTGGATATAATGTGGCTGGAATAATTGGAGTATTCCCTGGGATTATTTTTTATAAAACGTAAATAAATAAAAAATCACAAAACGGATTGATTAATTTCTAAAATTTAAAAATTATAAGAACTGAGAATTTTTTTCGGTTACCTATTTGGAAACCGAAAATTTTGTTCAGTTACCCCTTTTGTACACAACCCACCATTTCATAGAGAAAAAAATTGTAACCGGGTAGAATTTTCAGTTACCAAATAGGTAACTGAACAAAATTTTCGGTTTCCAAATAGGTAACCGAAAAAAAATTCTCAGTTCTTATGATTTTTGCAATTTGAAGAGTAATCAATCCGTTTTGTGATTTATTTTATTTACGTTTTAGAAAACAAATCCTATTCCCTGAGATACCTGAATTTGGATCCTAGAGTAACACAAATTTTGAGCTTGGATCTGGATCGTTCGATCTGTTTTGGTACGAATATTAAAGAAGTTTCGTACATTTCACCTCGAATTGAATCGAATCGACTCGAATTCTAATTGAACAGTTTGAATCTGAACTCAAAATTTGAGTTACTTTAGGGAATCTGGACCTCAAGTACTTAAGTATTTAGTTTCAACACAAAACTAATTACTTTTAACATATAATCATGAATTTGACGAAACTTTTCGTCAAAATCGAAATTCAAACGGTACAATTCATCACACTTAGATAACCGGAATGTTTCATTCTGATTTTGTAATTTAAAAAAAAATTAAAAATGTTGCTATTCATTTTATTTCAATATTTATAATTCTATGAATATAAAAATCGGGCAAGGATTTATCCAAACTAGTGCACTAAAAAAAAAAATCTGATTTATTATCTAAAAAACTTTTAAAAAATAATAGTTTGCAATGAGATTACAGATTCAAAATCTAACTAAAAAAATCTTCGTAGCTATTTCCTGCACCATACACTTTATGTATTTTAAAATAATGTTGATCCAAAAACTGTGTACCAGTTGACTCATACGTAAAATGCCCATAACAATTTTTATTGGCTCATACATAAAATGAGCATATAATTATATATTCATGTTCATTACATAAAATGCTCATATAAAAATATTGTTGTCTCATACATAAATGCTAATTACATGATTTTTCATATCATGTAAAAAGTATTGTTGAATCATATTATTTGCAATCTCTAGCATTTATATACGTTATCCATTTTTTTCAAACAAATACTACTTTGCTTCATAAATATTATTTTTCTCAAAAACTTTACTAAAACATATATTTTTTTACAACATGCATAAAATGTTGGAGGAAACTAAAAAAACATTATTTTTTATTAATATACTTATTCGTTGACACCAATTTCATTGCATGACAAATACAGCTATTTCCTGAGCAAATTTTGAATGGGAATTCTAATTAGAAAATTGACATATGTTTAATTATCTGTATTGATCGAGTTCGACCGGAAAGATATATCCATCTTAGGCTGGTTTGTTAGAGTTATTTTATTTCTTAATTTGTCTTAATTTTATGATTCTAAAACTATGTGCAAAATGGGTAATTATGGTGTAATTTTGAGAGCAGATGATCTTCTAAGAAAGTTTCAATAAAAATTGATGTGCAAAATAATGCTCTTGATACAAGAATTTGTTTTTGTTTTTGTTTCTTTTCAGTTTTAGATAGCTAATTTTAACCTGGTTATTTTGGCTAGTTGTGTGCTTTGTTGCTTAATTCATAATTGTTATCTTTCCTTGATTAGTTATATTTTGTATGGCATATTTTTATTAAAAACATGAGGTATTAATGGAAATCAGATTAAATTCAGTTTGATGTACATCTAATTTAAATCGTTCAATTTGCATAGATTAATTACAAAAATACAAACTTTATTATTGCAACATATACTCCTAACTTCAACATGTGTATATATATATATATATTATGTTATTTTGAAATTTCGTATTTATTGTCTGAATCATTCTAAAAAATATAAACTTCTATTATATAATGAGCATTTTTAGAATATAATGCGCGCTAATGTTGGTTTTAAAAAACTATAAAACAAACATGTCAATAAAAAAACATTATATTATAAATTTTTAATATTGCTAATATATATACTTAATAAACATCAAATCTGATATGATTTTAGAAGTAATTCATAAAGGAATTGAAAAGATAGTAATTAATATTTTTTGCACTTTTTAAGTAATTAGGAAATTAAATTGCATTACAATTTACCAGTACGAAATTCAAATAATAAATAACAATGAAAGAAACAACAAATGAAAAAAATAAATCAAATGTAACATGAAAAAAGTTCTTGAAGTATCATTGTCAGTGTGAGCATCTTTAATATAGTGTAACATTTATAAAAATGAACAAAAAAATATGAAAAGTATATTAATTAAAAAAATAAAAAATGAACAATATTTATGAAATACACATATTAAAACAGCGAGCATAGAGTATTTTCTTACTTTTAACCAACCAAAGAGCATCAGCCTCTGCCTTTAAAAAAAAATATGCCAAAGAATTATGTTGTTGGAATATTACTCAAATCATATAATAATTAAAGAGGACAATATTTCGACAAAAAAATTGATAATCTTTATTTAGAATAATAAACGAATTTAGTTAACCTGCTAACAAAATTAATTAAGTTGCATTTTTTCAGAGCTAGAAGGTCGATATTTCCTATATCCTCTTAACTAACAATGAAAAGATACAATATTTCCTATATCATCTCATATTTATGAACACTCTACTATATGCATGCTTCATAAAATCATATATATTTTTTTCTTGAAAATTTTCATTCTCTGTACAATATTTTTTATAACTTGCAGGTTCAATGAATCCATTTATTTCATAAGATACGCTTTAAATGCATGAATAAGAGACAATGAAGAAATAAGAAAATAATTTAATTGCATGAATCAAAAATAAATTTAAGGAGGAATAAGGAAACATATCGCTAGATATTCATTCTTAATTGTGACAAACTATATATCAGTATGTATGGCGAGTATATTTTTAACTAAATTTAGACTTCTCCACATAAAATAGATGCATCTAATCAAAAGAAGACAGACTATGTGATTGGAGAGCTGATATTAAATCTGAAAATTCATCTTTTAATCTTAGCCGTTGGCGGATCAGGACAACTACATGCATTATATAAGAATGAAGATATAGAGGAGGGATCAAGTTACAACAAAGCTACAACAACGGGTTTTTTTCATTTTAAAAATCCAAATCGTTGATCCAAACCGTTCAACATGATTATCTAAATAAAATGTGCTTCCAAATCAAATTTTATATTTTTTTGAATTTTTTACTATTTATTAAGTATTCTACAAAAACTAGTCAAATTCAGACCATTGAATTTTGTACCAATCTTAATAAATATTAAAAAAAATTAAAAAATATATAAAATTTGATCTGGAAGCATATTTTATTTAGATAATCATGTTGAACGGTTTTGATCGACAATTTGGACTTTGAAAATGAAAAAAAAACGTTGTTATAACTTTGTTGTAACTTGATCCCTCCTCATATATATATATATAATATAATATTGAATGAGAGTCAATATGACAGTACCTATAGCATTTTATTCTAAACTATAAAAGAAAATTGTGTATAATTACAAAAAATTTAAAAACAAATGGGGTCTGTTATATTCGGTACATTTTAAATCAATTAATTAAGTAAATAATTAAAATTTACAACTAACTAAAGGTTTAAGATCTTTAATTAAGAAAGTTAAGAATTAAATCATAAATAAGGCTTCATTACAAACAACATAATAAAACTTAAATTTTTACGGACCAATCAATTTTCTAAAACGCAATTAACACGATCGAGTCGAAATAAATAAATGAAACTGATTAGTTAAAGAAAAATAAAATTTAAATTTTATAAGACGCCCTATTAATCAAATGTAACATTTACAAATTTATAAAACTAATTTGTACATATTGCCACGGTCAACATTGGACGGATCGTATAAAAATTTCTAAGCACAAATCTCGTCTAAATAATCTATATTAATCCAGTATCAACTCCTTTTGTTTTGTTTTCTATTGTTTGACTATGGAGAAGTATAAACCGTTCAAAGCTAATCGGCACGAATCTTGAAGCAACCCTTTTGCTTTAAACTCTCCCCATTTCTTTTTTGTTTTTTTTTTCCTTTTCCCCTCCCGTTTGCTCACAAAGAGCCTTGGGCTCTCTTTCTCTCTTCTCTCTTCTCTCGCTGACTCAAGAACCCCACCCCAATCTCTCTCTCTTTTTCTTCCTTCGGAGACAACAAACGGAGGCGATCGCCTCCCGCCCACGCGCATTGCGCTCGAATTGTCGCCGCTGTCACCTCCCCTGTCAGAAGGGTCGTACTTGCGACGACCCGTTCTCTCTTCACCTGCTCTCTGCTCCGCTGTCATTCCCTTCCTACTTTGTTCCGGGTGATAAATACTCCTCTCTCTCTCTCGTTTTGGTTCTGGTTCTCTTGCTTTCGCTCATGTGTTGAGAAAATTCTTGCTCTCTCTCTCCCTTTTCTGTTGCCTCTGTGATTTGAGATTTGGCCGGTTCGGCTGTGACTGTGCTCGCGATTCTTTTCTCTGCTGTTGCTCTGGGATGTTTCTGAGACGGCCGTGAGGCGAGGTGATATCGTTGGAACCGGCCCCTTTTCTTTCCTTCCTGCCTCTGTGATTGCGTTGCTCTTCCGGGTAAATTGTTTACCCCTTATTCCCTTTTTGCTGGAGATGCTTGTGTTGTGATTGTTTGGGTACCACTGGTACCTTGGGACTGTCTGTGCTGTCTGTGCTGTTTGTGCTTGTTAATTGTTGTTTCTACTGGTACCGTTTCTGGTACCAGTCAAAGGGGCTGTTGTGTTGGCTGGTGCTTATTTCTTGTGGGTTGCGATGTTGGTGCTGTGCTTGTTGATTGTGGGGGTTGGTTCTGGTCTGTGCTTTGTGTGATGTTGCGTACCAGTACCAGTGGTACTGGCCCAGTGTGGCCACCGGTGCTGGTTCTGTGTACCGGCCTTTGCCTCTGTGACTGTTTGCTGATACCAATTATTGTGGTGCCTGTTGCGACTTGGTTGTGTGTATGGATGTCTGGTTTGTGTTGGTACCGAACTTGACCTGACAGGGACCTTATTGTAAATGTTTATAATTTAGGCGCTTAAGGGTAAAAAAAAAAAAAAAAAAAGTAAGTCCTTATATGAATTTTTGAAACTGAACGGGTTGAATTGCAAATGGGAGACCTTTTTCACTTGGTTCGGCTGAGGTTTAATAAAAAAGGGCTATAGCCCATTTTTCAAAGTAAACATACTTGGGCTTGACAGTTTTGAAAGGAATAAAAATATGGTATTTGGATTGTTCCAAAAGGCGTAATTGTCGGATTATAGTGCGGCTTTAAAAATTTAGGTTTTATAAGGAATCGAATCAAAAATCGGATGCTTACGTAAACCTAAATTAGCTCGGGAAATGATTAGAAAAGTCCAGGGTATTGTTGCCTCGATAGATAGCTCATAACATGAATTGAGCATATGTTCGCCCGATATTGGACACTATATGATCCCGAAAACAAAACGTAAATAAAACACCCAACACAGTAAATAAATTAAAAGTTTAATAACAAGTTTTTAAATTAAAAATGTTTTAAACATTTCTAAAACTTAAACGAAATTGGTTGCCAATTTAATTAGGAAAATTAATTAGCAACGACAATATTATTTTTATACGTAGATTCGAAACGACGAATTAACGACATAATTAGAATAGCAATAAAATAACGAATGTCGCGACTTAGTTAGAAATAATAAAAACATGCACATTAGTTAAAAGTTTGTTTTAAAATTTCATAACCAAATTTTACATCTAAAATATAAAATAACTAAACTATATTAAAACTAAATACACATTTAGTAATAATTATACAAATTACACATTTTGTAATTTATTAGCATTAGGGGTTTATAATTTATGAATTTACTTTCGAAATTGAATTTCGAGCGATTAAAATGCTTATGGTAAAAATAAATAAAACTAAAGTAGCCAAGTAATTGAAATATATTAAATTAAGTGAAACACGAATAGTTATCGTAACTCGCAATTAATTATCTTACGAGCGGCCTGACAAAATAAATTATGTAAAGTGACCCAACTAGTAAATTTAATTAGAATAAAATATTACGAAGTTTAATTCGAATTCTAAAACTATAAGTTTCTAATCAATTAGATAACAACGTATTTTTAGTCTATATACATAGTTAGAATAATTTCAAGTTATTTTTAATGAAAATAATTACAATTTCTAATCGTTCCTCTATTTTATACATATGAAATACGCCTAATTAACGTACTAATTAAGATCATAGATAACCAACGCACATTGGTATTATACGTATTAAAAATATATTCTTATTTGATAATTAATTAAGTAACACGTATTTTATCGAATAAGTATTTAATAGACTAATTTAATATAGTACATAATCCTCCAAACTCGAATTAGATCAGCCATATCTTTCTATTATGACTTATTCTAATTAATTAAACATAATATATAATTAAAGCAGTTGAAGTAACTTAAAAGTTCATATTAAATTACCGTAGTGAGCGACGTGGTTATTTTACGAATATAAGTCAATGAACTAAATTACGTAAAACAATTTATTTTCAAATTAAAATATTATAAATACCATATACTATTAAATTAAGTTAAATTTGATCAAAGTGAATGATCACTATCTGACTAAACAAATTAATTAAAAATAGATTAACGCTAAGCTCGATGGCATGAACGAGAATAATCAATATCCGACCAAATCAGTTCAGCCCGACTGACTGAATCGAAAGATTTTATAAGCCAAGACAATCAAGAATTTGACATGAACACATTAATTGGGGACTAAGGTTAGTATAATCTAGCGTAGATTCTTACTTAGTTTAAATTACGTAAATTTCAGATTCGCATATTCCATACGAGTCTGACTCGTGGTCTGATCCGACCGACGCGCCGATTGGAGCTTGCGAGGATCATTTTTTCCGAGGGTTAGCCTCCGCGTCTTCAGCCCTACAGGTGTGGGATATCTGAATTATTTTCTTTTGTGGGCGTACTCTTACCAAGTCGTTCCACTTGACTTGACATTTGCACTTTATTTTAAGTAGATGCATTAAAACTGTAGAGCATGTTTATCCTTTCTGTTCTGTAGGTAGAAATTGCATAAACCCTGATAAATAAAAGAATTTACTGTTTTATTAGGAGTAGAGTAAATAAATAATATTATATATTATTATTAGAATATTAGGTTATTAGATTGCCTTCTTCTCGTAGAAGGCAATATATTATTGCATATTTACACACATGCATTTGGTGAGAGCTGAGTAGAGACTGAATGACTGCGCTCTGGCTTGCGGAATGGGACACGAGTCGGCCTCGCAGCCATTGAGCCGGGGTGTCACTTGACTTTCCGGATGGTCTTCTAGGACTTATATTATATGTATACACTTGATTATGTATTCATTCGATCATTTTACCATTACGTGCGGGCCGATCTCGAGCCCCGAGGCACGAACAATCCTGGAGTGATCTCCACCTACATTAGGAGCTACATTGCCTAGAACGAAGGCCGATCTCGAGCCTTGATACGTGGGACCGATCTCGAGTCCCTTTTCCTATTGATCTGGCCAGACGGTAGAGTTCTCACCTGCTCATGAGGGATGAGATTGACAATTTTTACGACTTGCATTGTATGATTTCTCCTATTTTATATGTTTGGTTATGGATCGTTTTAGAGTGAGGAACAAACACCGAATTAAGATATGTTCATCGGCTAGCGTGTTATTAACTTGTGAGTAGTGCTCGGTGTCACTAGGCACCGTGTATCACTAGACTCTATGATCGCAGTCCTTAGACATATCTTGAGGATCTTTGATTCGATTAGCACAGCACGGGGTGACTATTATTTGTACTATTATTATATAAATTATACACTCAGTATTTCGATACTGATTTTTCCGATTTGACTATCAACATTATATTCTTCTTGGATTTTTGTTTGGGGAAACTTTTGCATGTTGGCATAATAGGATATTCGCATCATGATTAAAAGTGTTTTCGTTTTTATTAGATATTGATATAGGTTCACACATGTGCATATTTACTTACAAGCATAATTGTACTTAGATTTATAAATAAAAGTGCTTTGACCGTAGAGGACCCCTGAGGAAATAGTTCTGGGTCACATACTGAGCGATTCGTCGCTCACCCACAAGTTATTTCGTGAGTTTTAGGTACAGAGTCTGGCGACCCGTAGCAGGTGTTGTCAGGAGCTGTTCCCGAAGGCCACTCCGCTTGACGGTTAGGTTTATTCCTGATTTGATCTGCAAATTCGTATTTGTCGCTTTTGTATACGGGATTGATAGATCATGTATTGCCATTTTTGTTAGATTATGTTTTGGATGTGACACGGACTGTGATATTATATGTATGTATATTTACTGGTATGTGACTGATGTTTGATTTTTGATTTATACAATTATATTTCGCTTCCGCTGTTTAGTGATGCTTATTCTCAGCCTTGCGTGTTTAATGATTAATAAACACGAGGCGAGGATGATCACACATTAACCCAGAAATTCTGGTTTGGGGTGTGACAAGGTCAATTCCCTTCGAATAGCTCCATCATATCCGTTGTTACAACTTAATTATTAGTTCATCCAATGCATACCTTTTTTTCTTTCTTTCAAATAACTACATTCTTTTCTGTTAACATATCATATAACGGATCCAAACTGACGACAATAACCAATAAAAAAACAAACACATTATAGCTATATATTATGTTAAATGGTCTGTTGTTGTGAAGAACAACACCAATATATATAATAAACTTAATTGTGCATATACAGAACAAGATAGATATAAAAAGAAGGGACATGAACAACACCTTTTCTTGAACCTCTACCTGAAAGAAAATATTTCAAAGAAATTGATTTAGAGCTCCAGTTCAAAATTAACAAAAGAAGATATATACAACCACTAAAAATATTTTTTTTAATAGATATGATATGTGGATATTTTAGATCATAATATAAATTGTATTTTGAATTTAAGTTATATTTTTGAAGATTGTCAAGGTTGTCAAAATGTGAAATTGTTAAATGCCTTCCCTCATGCTAACATAAAATATGTCCATCATGTTGGATTTTAAATGCAAGTCTTTATTTACATTACTGTAAAGATTGTTAAAATAAAAAATTGAGTAATCTCTTTTTAATAATATTAATTTGTAAAAGGATGCAAATCAATTATAAGTTTTTCTTGGTGTGTATCATTTAATTGCACAGATAAAGTTACTATGTTTTTCTTTTTGGAAAAATAAAATCAAATTATGAAAGCTTTCTAATTTAAATAATAGAATAATAATTACATGAAAGCTTTCATAGCACTTTGTTATTGTTAAAATTGAACTTCTTTTTACTTTTTTTTATCTCAAACTTATTAAAAGTATATTAAGATTAAGAGGCATTTCACAAGTTTTCATTTTAATTGACATTGCGAAAAGTTTTAGATGAGTGAGCGAGACAAATTAAGAGAGAGAGAGTGCTTGAGAGAGAAAGAAAAACAAGTTTTGCATGATCTATCATGCCTATATTATTCAGTTTTGGGTTTTAAATATCTCTTGAATTATGTGAATATACTAGCTATAATTTTTGTCATTTGGAAAACATAGAAATTTGCATCCGTTTTGAAGCATATATGGAACATTTTGTTAATTTTATATACTAAGCTTCAATGGAGTAGATAGTGTATGTAAGGTGGTCCATTAGTGTCAGAAAGAAAATAGTGATCCAATATAATAACTGATCATAAACTGCAAATACTAATTAATTAATACATTAAGAAAACTAATATGGAAGAGCAAACTGATACCTCTCATGCATAAAAATTTCTGAAAATGTCACCACAAAAGCTTCAGAATTCGCATCCTCTGAGATATCTCAAACTTTTGAGTGTTTTTCTGGAAAATCTCAACAGTTTAACTACGTTCTGCACTAATCTCAAAGCACAAATAATACTGGTCCATGCACTATCCCCGAATAGGCACCGTACATGTCGGTCACACAAAAGTTGAGATATCTCAGAGGATACACACTCAAAGTTTCAGACTGCTGGAGCATGCATCGACACTATATATTCATTCATCGCCTCCTTTGATAAAAACAATTTCGTCATCCTCTCCCTCGAAAAAAACAACTTTACACTTCTCTGATAACTTGGGCAACTCGAGCATCCGAGAAAATACCGTGTCATCCCCTAACTCAGTGACATGGAATGTCTCTAACAGAGGTGCAGTGATTAACACAAATTCCGCAAATTCTAGCATCGACTTGGAGCATTGTAAGGACAACTCATTGCCGTGTTCATAAGTAACGGACACAAACTCGAGGCGCTTAAACAAGCAATCTCGGATTGCTTTTGATTCCCATAAACCTTGAACATGCCCTTCATCCCCAAAAGCATAAAACTGAAAATTGAAAAAACGCAGCCCTGTCAGTGGTATGATTAGGAAGTATGAATAAATAGAAAGATTTAATTAATTTGATTTGCCGATAACATATGATTATGGGAATTATGTAGGTCATTAAGCTTATTTGTAGCAATTTTTTCTAAAATCCACATATCAAACATAATTTTTTACAAAAGAATGGGGCTCAGTTGATGAGTCCGTATCGTCTAGCGCTCACAATTTTTATGGTTTAGATTTACTCCTAGCCGGATCAAACTCAATCGTGCCAGTTAAAAGAACGGTTTGGATTTAGTAATTGGATGTGCGGTATCAGGGGTGATCTGAATTCTCAGTTGCAAATAACTAAGCATTCAGTTTTGCTCCAAAATCTAAAAAGGAATATAAATCGTAAATAGAAAATTGATTAAATCATATATAACTTGTAGAGAAGTAGTGGACCTCTATATGGAGTTCTTCTAAGTTTGGTGCATTTTGCAACAAGCAAAGAGCAGTCGCAATCTCATCCGGGCCAATGCGTAGCTCCACAGAAATCTCTGTCAAATTATTGAAGATAACTGGTAGATTCTTTGGAACAGGTCCCATGGCCAAGTACTTGCAAAGATTAGTAGTAGAAATCATAAACATTCGAGTCAAAAAATAAGCTCATAGTATTACAGCATCAGACAATTCTTTACCAGTTGGTTCTATCAGTATTTTTTATTATTATTTTGAGGCTTAATTAATTAGAACATAACCATTCTGTACAAAAGTTCAAATATATGAATCTTACATCAGAGAAAGCACCGGTTATCTTTAGGTTTTGAATGTTAGAAAGGCGACCAAGAGCACGTGTAATGTTGCTTTCCTTGCTATGTTTTGCTCCGCTTAACTTTTGGAAATCTTGATTAATTGGATTGAGATAAACGCATGCCGAGACCAATTTCGGAGTTTCCAAATAGATATCATGAAATTCACCCATAATATCCAAAGAAGTGAGGTTTGGTGCGACGATCCGAAGGCAACCTTGTTGGAGAAATAAATGAAGTGCCAAGTGATGTAGCAAAGGGCAATTCGAAACCAATTTCTCTATACCGAATCCGGGCATACAAAAATAAGAGAGGCGAAGTGTGTGCAAAAAAGGAAAGCCATTGAAAAACCGAGGAACATTGAAAATGCAATATGATAGATTCACGCGTTCTAACGCAAGGCAAGAGATGAATCGGAAAGGAATATAGCATTTTTTGTTAAAACAAAAACTTAGCTCTAGATCACTGATACTATTTCTCGACAAAATAAGCATCCATCGGCCAATCGCCTCATTGCAATCATGCTTACTATCAAGTTTGAATATTTGAATCGGACCCTGATGAACCCGTAATACTTGGTCGACCATTTTAATTAGTCCCGACTTGGTAGAATTTTCTCCAAAAATCAAATTTGAAATCCAAGTCCATGAATCAATCCATTTGCTCGAAAGGATGCTTGTTCTGACAACCTCTTTCAGTGGAAGTTTCAGTAAAATTTTCTCTTTTAGATCTGCTGGCAAGTTGATGATATAATCATGATTCAAATCAATATTATCTCTGGTTTTTTTGAGCTGAGTTCTATCCATTGATAATTTGAAATCAATTTCAACCTGCAAGTAGCATTAGGAACTTATTATATGGTTATTAAGAACAAAATATCTTCTGTCTAAATCTAGACAAGTAATAGTTAAATGAGTAAACAAAAAAAAGGCCAATAATTTAAAAGTAATTGTAGGGAACATCCAAGTTTTGATGGTACATATTTTTCAAAAATATTATTAAATTTAAAAAATTGTAAATGTGTTCTTAATTATTAAAAAAAAATTGTGTCAAAGATTTAGAAAAATAGAGCATTTAAAAAAACAGATGTGCCACCGTGGCAAAGAAAAAGTAAGATCTGGACCTACTTTTATTCCAATGAGCTCTAAACCGTACGATTAGAATCAAAGATCTGTGTTCATGGAAATTGAAACAGATATGCACGGATTTTAATTAGTTCGCACAAATCTTGATGCAGATCGGATGGTTAATACACCCATCGAACCAAAGTACATCGGACGTACTCTCAATTCGTGTCACACAAACAATATCAACACCCAAAAAAATAAAAAATAAAAATAAGAAATACACTAAGCATGCATCTCACTAAACAAAACAAGAAAAAGGCCAATAATTTAAAAGTAAATTGTAGGGAACATATTTTCCAAAAATATTATTTAAAAAAAATGTAAATGTGTTTTTAATTATTAAAAAAAATTAAAATGACATCAACACCCAAAAAAAAGAAGCAAGAAATTAATACACTAACCATGCATTATTTCTCTCACAGCGCAACAGTCAGTTCATTGCAATCATGTAACAGAGAAGAGGAGTTGATTACCCGCAGTAGAAGTAGAAATAAAAGAAGATGCGTTAGAAGAGAGAAGAAATTAAGAGAAGGAGCGAAGATTCGATTGAGGGTAAGAGAGAGAGAGACAGAAGAGAACACAACTGTCCTGCTGTCAACTTAGAGAGAGAGAGAGAGAAGGGGACTGACGAACACGTATCATCTGCATTAACTCAAAATGGAATCTTTTGAGTAATGCATCTCAGCCGTTTGATTTTGATCGGAACTAATATGACCGTCTGATTTTAACAAGGGCCCTTTAATATTTGTACAGATTTAGTCTACACGGATCTTAAAGAGAATTGAATGGTTCAGATACATCAACTAAAAAAATTCTATTTTGAGTTAATGCAGTTGATACAAATTTGGAACTGACGCGTGAATCCATACGGAACAAATTGGAGAGGTGTCAGAGCGGGGACAAACTTGGGTCCGATGCCCATCGGATTCAAATTTAGGTCCGATGGGTTCTAAAACCGTCCGATTCTCTTTAAGATCCATGCGCACGGATATTAAAGTGACACACAGATTTTGAAGCGAATCGGAGGGTTTTGGAACCCATCGAATTCAGTTTGAGTCCGATGGACATCGAACCCCAGTTTGTCCCGTCAGAGCGTGTGAAACGGTATTATCCGTCCGTTATGATTTAAAATATTAACTATTAACTATTATATATTATATAATTTAATATATATTATGATAAAATTTAGTTATTCACTGTTGTAATTAGATAAGTAAAAAAATTAATTTTCTTTTACAAAGAGAGTGTTAAAGTTTCAATACTAAAGCTACAATAAATCGAATTAGGGGTGTTTATATGTTCGGTGCGGTTCGATTAAAACTGAAATAAATAAACAAATTAAAATTTTAAGTTATTTGATATACGGTGAAACATACATCTAATAGCATTATTTTTTTAATAGACTTGATATATGAAGAGTTTAGATTATGTATTATTTTTAAAGATTGTCAAGGTTGTTGAAATATAGAATTGCCAAATGTAGGGGTGTAAACGGAGCGGATTCGGAGCAGACAATGCTAATACAATATCCGCATCCGATTTTCAATGAGCGGATACGAATAATGATACAGATAGTAAACGGATATCAAAATTTAAAATCATATTTGTCTAAAACGGATACGGAACGGATAATCCACGGATACGGATTCGAATACGAATATGGAGCGGATAATTGTCGGATATTGAGTAATTCTACTAAATTTCATAATTTTAAATTACCTAAATTGACAAAAATTTAATGGACTTTTTAAGTTTGCACAGTGACAATTATGCATGACTAATTGCTTATTGGTTCAGAGAACCAATCCATTATCCTAATAGATTATATGATTTTCCTACCAAAATTCTTCGACTTAAACGAATATGTATAGTTTTTAGGAACTTCACAAGGGTGAAATGAATTGAAAGCTGCTGAAAAATTAAATTTCGGATCCAGATATATACGTATATCCACTCCGTTTATATTCTCACGAAATTATCCGTATCCGTATCTGGATTATTTTTCCATATACTAAAATTATTTGTATCCGTATCCGTAAGTATCCGTATCTGTTTAATCCGGATACGGTTAATAAGCAGATTCAGAGTGGATTATCTGCGGATAATCCGAATCTGTTTACACCCCTAGTCAAATGCTCTCCCTTGTACTAACATAAACATGCCTATTACGTTGGACTTTAAATTCACACTTTATTTTAAATTACTGTAAAGATTGTTGAAATAAACAATTGTTAATAATATTTGTGAAAGAATGTAAAAAATTTAAGTTTTTTCTTTTGTGAATATATCATTACTTCAAAAACGATTTAAAATGTTTCTTTATAGAATAATTATTTGAGTATTTTCATTCTAGTATCTCAAAATCTCGCACATCATTTGGAGAAACTATGTTCTATGATTCCCACTAATTATTATTCTTAAATGATATTATATGGTCCTCACTAATTATTATTTAAAAATCTCTGCAATACTCTTCCTTTATGGTCCCCACTAATTATATGATCTCCATTTCTCAGCCTTCGCACTCGTCTCCGCATACACCTTCATAGATATAAATACTTGAAAGATAAGATATTAACACTTGAAAAATAAGATATTAATATTTTGATAAATAACCTTCATAGGGTCCTGTTATTCCGATCTCAACCATTCAAAATTTTCTATGTGCGAATCTCAATGAATAAATTTTTTTTATACACGAACCTCAATAAAGTTTAAGGGTTGAGATCATAATAACAGGATCATGTTATTCCATTGGAATCACAGCAGATTTATTTCCCTAGATGAATATAGAACAAAAACTTCAAATAAAACCCCGTAATTAATATTATTAACTAAAAGGTGGAGATTTGAGTCTGATTATAGAACTGGTTAGACATAGAACTAGTCAGAGAGTGACTAGATTGAGACAAATTGAATATGAATAATCAATTTGTTATGAAGAACAGTTTAATGATCTCTGACAAAATTTATCTAACTATAAATAAACATTTGAAGCATGTTGTGTTGTGTGAGCTTATGAAATAAATGGAATCAAAATTTATTGAAGAATACATCAATCTCCAATTATAGTAGTAATATTGGATACCTCTACGTATGGAACCGACTCCGCTACTCTCCAATTTGGAGAGCAAGACTCTGTTATTCTAATTTCAGCTGTTAAATTTTTTCATGCACAAATCTCAACACTGATGAATAGCTGAAATTTGAATAACATAATCCTGCTCTCCTATTTGGAGAGCAGCGGAATCGGATCCTCCACGTACTATATGTCACATATATATATATTTGGGTCAAATAATAGGAATCTAATGGACAACAACAAATCAGATTCTACTGGAGCTAATCAATGAGATTAAACTGTTAGTTAGTTAGTTAGTTAGAGCTAATAGGCTACTAAGATTTTTGTAGAAAATAATATTCTGTTAAGATGTTGTTAGGCGTTAACAAACTATTTTTGTTATTCTGGTAACCATAGTTAGAAGTTGTAATAATCTAAATTAGCATAGAATGTTAAACTCTATATATACTAGAGAGAAACAAACTTTTAAATCAATTCAGTGAAATACAAATCATTTACATTTATCTCAAACTCTTAGACAAATATTTTATTTGATAGCTGGTATTGGAATTAATTATTTGAAGCAAAAGCCCTATCTTCTACTTGAGATTGTGTTGTTTTTAGATACTAAAGAGATTCCTTTTCAAAGTAAAATTTATTAAATGAAGCCTCATCTACACTAATACATATAAACACAGCTCATTAGTTATATTTGATGAAATGCACTAAGAAAATTTACTTTCCACAACCAATATTTTGTACAATTAAATGATTAACTCACGAGCATATCTATGTTGTTAATTAATTTTAGGTGGTAATTTTATAAATAGAAAGATTTATCTAGTGAAATTTCTTGTTGCCAAAATTATTAATTCTTATTTGCTCGTCCGATTTATGAGAATCTGTTTTTTAATTTCTAAAACCTAAAAACAATCCAAATTAATTACAAAAGTGCTGTGTTTTTTAAATTAACTTCAAATTAATTTCAGTTATTTCTATTCTAATTTCATGAATATATATGCTATCCATAATTGCATATAACAATGCATGTTAGTTATATTTGATGAACTACAATAAAAAAATTCCACAACCAATCACTACAGCAGACTTGGTTTTCAGCGACCGGCATCAACGACCGGAGAGGCGCCGGTAGCTGAAACCCATTAAAAAAAATAAAAAAATAAAAAATCATCAGCAACTGGCGTAAAAACTTTCAGCGACCCATACACCGGTCGCTGAAAGTTTTTTACTGAAAACCCCCTGCGCGCGTGGACCCTTCTTTTTCCCACTCCTGCATTTTAGAAAACCCTAGCCCATTCAGAGAGTTGCTGTCAAGATCCGACGGTCCTGACACGAAGCCGCCCCCGAGCTGTGCCGTCTCCGACGCCGTGCCGCCTCTATCTCGGTAAGTTATGTTATTTTGTGTTTTAATTTCTGTTTTTTCCCTTTTTTTTTTTTTTTTCTGTTTTGTTCTTGATTTTACAGTTTTTTTTCCTTTTTTGTTTCTTGTTTTTACTCTTTTTTTTTTTTTTTTCGTTTTTACTGTTTTTATTTTCTGTTTTCTTTTTTTTATATTTTTTATTTTTTTCGGTTTTTTCTGTTGTTTTTTTATTTCTGTTTTTTTTTTTTTTTCCGTGTTTTCTTTTTGTTTTGTTTAATTTCTGTTATTTTTTTTTTCTGTTTTTAGTAAAATTGTTGATGTTTGATCGTTTTTTTAGGATACGAGGTGGAGAAGATCGACATCTTTGCCACTCGCTCGCACCGTAGGGGTTCGGTATCATTCTTTCTCTTTCGTTGCCACTCGCTCGCGCCGTAAGTATTTAATTGAAATTGAAACCAATTGGGATTGAATTGAATTAAATTGGGATTGAATTGTGATTAAATTGGGATTGAATTGGGATTGAATTGAATTAAATTGGGGTTGAATTGATTTTGAAACCAATTGGGATTGAATTGGATTGAATTGGGATGAAATTGGGATTGAATTGAGATTGAATTGATTTTGAAACCAATATTTCCTTCGGTAATACCAATGGTACCAATAATTATCATCAAATTATGGATTACACTGTGAAAGATACTTCACAGGAGCAACAATTAGCATTTTCCTCTCATCAAAGACCTGCTGAATTTGAAAGCATAGATGCCTATTTAAGTTGGCATGAATCCTATGATCTGGAGTAATTAATTGTTGAAAGAGATAATGTATGATTGATTCCTATATATATTTAGATGGTTGGTTGGTTCATAGGTTTTATCCAACTTGACCATCTCTCTTAGCATTACATTCAATTGCGGTATAACTAGATTTTGAATTACGTATATCAATTGCGTATAAATTATTTAAATTTGTTCCCACACTAATTGATGAGTACTGTTCCAATATACAACAAACATGTTCCAAACTCTGGATCCTTAAATCCACCTCAAGATTCGTTAGGATGAAATCGTTATTTATGCAGAAAAAAGTTTTCCTCCCGTTCCTGATCTCCCGTTCCAATATACAACGAAAAGGGCAGACGCGTCTTCTCACTAGCGAACAGTTGATTCTCGTCAAATACCTTCGTTTTGGGTGGGATTTCCTGACGCGATTTGGGGTCCAAAAGTCGCGTGGACTGAACTCTTTTCCTTGCTTCTCCTTCGCTTCCGATCAAGCGCGCGATATGGAATTTTTATTTGATTTCGCATTTGACGGTCATTCACCCTTTCCGATCAGAGCGTAAATCTCAATGCTTTGGGATTCAGGCTAGTGCAGGGGGGTGTATTATTGGGCCTTGAGATTCGTGCCAAGTTAAAAAGAATGGTCTAGATTCACTAATTGTAAAAGATTCCGTTGTGCAATATTGGAGAGGATGTGAATTTATCTGTATACTCTCGTGAATATTTTTGTCACTAATAGAAAAAAACAGCTTCTGTCGGTAAACCCTCGCAATAGTCATTATTTATCCGTGCGGTTGCCCCTGTTCTGAAGGAAAACTCACCTTAGGCTGCGTCTGGGACCAAATTTAATCTTAGTACCATAATCTTCTTGTTTATCCTTCCCTTTATTTTACTGTTGAAGAAATTCATTTTAACTAGTTTATTTTTTATAAAAATAATCCAATTAATTGATTGATTTTAACTCAATTATAAAAGCAATTTTATATAACACTCTTTATCTTCGTAGATAAGATTCTATACAATGCTTAAGCGGATTCAACTCAAAACCATGTGCGCTGAAGTACAGATATTGAATTTTGGAAACATTATTTTAAGAAAGAAGGTATCTAAATTGGTAGCCTCAAATAACGAGGAAAGAGCTTATAGCAACAACCAGGACCCAGTCATATTATATGCAAGTTGTGTCGTTGGACCTGCTAATTTACAAATTTATTAATTATTCCAACAAATTGCATGCTCTTCTTTAGACTTCAACTTTTATTTTATCAGTACTACTCTAAATATCACCTTATCATTTTTTGCCTCCAAACACCTATCTACCGAAATAAAATATGGACTAATAGATCTGAGCCGCTCATCAAAACACATCTCAATCTCAGCCTTTAATAAATAATTTCAATATCATGCATCTGTTCTATGTTGTCAACTGTGTAGAGATCTAAATTTAATTATATCCTTACCCGCCTCACAAATAGCCACACAGAAATTGTTCCCGTCTCTTTTTCTTCCCCTCTCCCACGCGTTTTTGACTTTCCGAATTCGCATCCTATGAGATATCTCAAACTTTGCCCGATATTTTGGAATATCTCAATCGTTTAAATACATTTTGCATGAATCTCAAAGATCAAATAATACTATTCCCCTACGGTTCCCCGAATAGGCACCGGACATATTACATATATGGTCACGCAAAAATTGAGATATCTCAGAGGATAAGCACTCTCCCCCCAGTCTTTTTTTCTTTTTCTTTTCTCCTTCTGATGGTCTACTCCTGTTGTAGCGTACGTGAAGGAGGCTAGGGTTGGCGTTGTTCATTTTTTTTAACTCTTTGTTCTCCGAATAGGCACCTGTGTTTTATCTTTTCTTTTTTAATCTAACAGCTAGCCGGGCATAATTTGGGGTATTATGCGCAGTTGGTTGATTTTACAAGGATTGGTACAAGATAGCACATATCAAGCTTTGTAGATGCATGATAAAAGAAATTAGCAGTGGCATCATCTATGTGTTGATTGAAGCGATATGCAGTTATTACAGTTACAAAACACAGCACAATTTTATTATTTTCTTTGATTTCAGCAGATGAATTTTGACAAACAAATCAACACTTTATATGAAGGTGCTTGTGGGCAGTAAATTCCATACATAAATGTATTCTACTCAAACAAATACTCAAGTTTCATATATATACACACCATATAGAGAACCACACCAATGCGCATTAAGACTAGGAAATACACGCCATAGCGGTACCATTACCGGTACTGGTACGAAGGAATGAGAGGGTGATTTTATATTTTTTTTGTTCTTATGTTAGTTTTGTGTTCATATTAGGATGTCAAAGTTGCTCCTAAAAAAACATTTTATTTATTATGTTTTGTTCTCCAAAAAATATTCTATTCATTCTTAGTCCTTAAATATTAATGTTATTCATTCTATGTCGCTCTTCAAAAATCATTTCATTCCCACAAGCACAAAACTAACAATGTACCTTTTAACTAGAACATATAATAACATATTATGTATCAGCAACTTAAAAAAAAATAAGAAAACCTCTATAGATCCATCTAAGTTGACAAAGTATCATCAAAAATCATTTTATTCATTTTTTTTCCCATTGCAAAGTATGGACACTTGACTAGTTTTAGAAAAGTGTGCTAGGTAGGGGCGCCTTCATCAGTTTTTTCTTTAGTAAAAACCAAGGAATTTTTATTAATAATTTTTTTTTTTCTTTTGGAGTCGAAATTTCAGTTTATAATTTAATATAGATTAATTAATTTATTCTAATCAAAACTGTTGCATTATAGAAGCATGAAGCTGACATTAATTCTATATTTAGAAACAGTAGTATCCGTGAGGATATACTGACAGAATTCTTCTCAGATAGTGGCCCATTTTTTGTAGTGAATTTAAAGTTCAAATAGTTGACAGTATCACATTCTACATATGAAAATGTACTTATAGAGAAAAAATATATTTTTCTAAATTTATGTACAAATTATTTAGATAGACCAAATATCAGGATTTTCAAATGATAATGATTTTTTGAGGTCATTTCTACCTATCTAAACTGATAGAAAAAAAAAATATTCGAAAAGGTAATATTAGTTTCTCAAATATATTGTGATATGAAGATCATGTTGAACTGCTCAAATTGACAGTTTAAATTTTAAAAATGAAGGATTTCATTCATAGTAGACCTAAGTAATTATTGCAAAAATACCATAGCCACACTACACACACACACACACATTCGTATATAGATAGCAAAAACAGACACAAAGAAACATGCATATTGCCAGGGACTTTATTGTTTCCAATGAATTATGAAGATCTTAATGCTACTTGTATATTTATTTTCCATCATACATAATCATTACATTTTAAGGCAATTGTTCCTGTACTGAATATATAATCACCACATTTTTACTTAATTTAGAAATTTGAAATGTGTAAAGGCTAAGAGACTTTCAAAAACGGAAAAAAAAATATATAAATTTTTCTCCATGCACATTTTAATATGGAGATCACGTTGAGCTGTTCAGATCGATTGTTCGGACTTTGAAATCGTCAAAAATAGTTTAACATTCTATCGTTATGATTTTAACCATACTGTGTGTGTGTGTCTCTCTCTCTCTATATATATTAAAAAAAATCTTTTTGAAATTATAAATAATTCTACTAATTATTTTTGTCATTTTGTCGATGTAAATGAGGATCGCTTGTACCGCTATACAAATTAATTAGATAGCAAGCTATGATTTGACCTACCAAATTGGTTAATAATTAGCTATCAAGCACCTTTTAATTTACAAATGTGGCCGGACAAGAATTTAGTACAATTTTATAGCAGCATGTCGATCTGGCCGAAATGAAATCAGAATTGAAATTGGAAAATAATTGCCGTTGAAATCAGAATTTAATGGTCAATCCAAACTGTTTAACATGAACTCTATATGAATATCTACTTGCAGGCTGACTTTTATATTTTTTAGAATTTATTTACTATTTTCTAAGATAGATAGAAATTCACTTGATCTGAAAATTATGGACCATCCAAAAACAGTAATTTTCTAACTTTCTTAAGAAATAGTAACAAAATTCTAAAAAATTTAAAATTTGGTCTGCAAGTACATACTCATATGAAAATTATTTTGAATGGTTCGGATCGACGGTTAGAATTTTGAAAATAAAAATATTGATTCGTATTACGGACTAAATCGTGATATGCATAGTACCATAGAATAACTCAAAAAGACAAATAGGCAGGAGAGAATATACTCAATCCAAATACAGATGAAGAGAAAAAAACTGTGTTTCCAATGAAATAACAAAGCAAAATACAAGAACGATTAGACAATCTGATTATGAACTACAGACAGAGTTCTTATTAATTTGAAATGGATAGCAAGATAAATAATAGAAGCTACCAGAATAACAGACCCTCTAAACGATAAACAAGCAATGGTCTTGCCATACTGATATCAAATAAAACATCTGTCTTGCTAATTAGATACCCAAATAGTACACTTGATGGCAAGTGTATCATCATTTAGATACTTTGAGTTTGGTGCCTCCAAATCAGACCTTTTAATCAACCTGTCACGGCCCCACATCGCCGACGTGGAATAAGTGAGCAACGGGGAACTGTCAGCCGTCATCATTGGTGTCCATTTGTTGGTGGTGAAATCTTTCAAATAGAATGCGTGAACTGCCTTAGCCTCTTTCCCGTCGTTAAGCAGCCGGAGTCCAGCCGCTACGTGGTCAATACCATGCTTATTGAATCCATGTGGATAGAACTCGACCGCCCAGTCATAGCCACCAACAGTGAAACGATCGGACTGGACGAAGTTCTTGTCGCCGATGCGCTTTGTGAAGGAGTAACCCGTGATTTCGAATGTTTTCGATCCACTGTGAAACTTCGTGGGCATTGTCGCCTGATTTGTTGTTGTTCTTAATTTAAAGAATAGGAAGGTGTCCAGGCACCGATCGAGTGTATTTCCCTTGCAATGAATCGCTCAAAATTTATAGAACAATCAGTTCAGTTGGTTCCTCAAGCAAAGAGTAAAATAACTAAATATTATAATTGCTGTTTGGCCAGAGTAGATAGACAATATTATTTCTTATTAAATGCGTACACTGGTCGACGCAAATGCACTTGTCTAATATTCAAAGTAATTAATTTTTTATAATGCAACATCCGCCAGTTTAAGTTTTCGAACCCTCTGAGATTTATCTAAATTGAATTAAATTGCTTCTAAAAATAGCAATATGGATTTTCATGTATATTTGTAAACCATTGTATTTTGAAAATTATTAATGAATAGACTACAAATACATATGAAATGCTAAATCAAAATTAAATTTGGTACATTTCAAGCACTGCACATGTTTATTGGATTGGAAATTAATTTTGATTTGATTTCAGTCACACATGATGATCTCTTCAGTACTTTCTTTTTGTCATTTTTTTTTAAATTTTGTTGCCTGAAGTACCATGAAAACCTAACACCATGTCTATGAGAGTTGTGTACAATAGAGTCGCTAAGTTTACATGGTTTTCCGACAATGTATAAAACACTAATTCTACAAGGTTTTTCATAAAAATTGTGTAATTTATATTTTTTATCTCTTATTTTTTCACAAACAGACATCCTACGCGGTTTTTAAAGTAAAACTGTGTATAAAAACACACATCCTACATGTTTTTTTAATAAAAAAAACCGTGTATAATTCAAGTCAAATGAAATTAAATCACATGAAACCCTCGATTTGAATTCAAATCAAACTCTAGATCTGAATGTAAATCAAACCCGAGATCTAAATACCGAAAACATGAATTAAATTTCAAATATAAATACTACAACACTATATTTACCAATAGATAAACAACAATAACAATTACATCACATTATTAGTTACATGAATAACATTCTAACTAAGAAAAATAAAATTTTAATAATTAAAATATAACCAAAAAACAAATCTATATCTTAGACTTCAAACACTTATATGAACACTATCTAAGAAAAAGGATGGTAAAGGACCCAAAAATCGAAAATTTGAAATGTAAAATTTAATCAGAAACTTCAACTCAAGTTTTCATACTCTTTTCTTTATTTTTGTTGCAATTCTAAAAATTTGACATCTTATTCTCACAAGCATTCCGAAAATTGGTCTTTTGCTGAAATCAAATACTCGAGCTACAAATTCGTCTGTTTGAAGTTTCTTCGTCGGAAATAGTCTTTTCGGTGAAGATATCGTTTCTATTGCTTTATCTTGCCTTAGCCTCACCTATTTAGATGTACTTCTCTCAGATAAATACACGTACAACCTATAGGAAAGAGATGCATTAGAAATAACTTAGATCAATTAATGTGATCCATCTAACTTTATGGTACCTACATCCAATTAACTGTTATGACACGTATATATATATTCAAATTGTTTTTATAGTTCTTGTACGAAATTTGAATCGATTTGAAAAATGTTTAGTGTTCCATCATATAATTTAAAATTTTAATTGTAGTTTAATTTTATTAACAAAGATGAATGATTCATGAAATTTCAATTTATCACCGCATCTAAATATTTGAAGATACATCTACAATTTTAATTGTTCGACTTAAATTATATGTTTGGCTATTATGTTTGGCTAGTTGTTTTGCTATATATTCAGCATTTTTATATGACTTGGTAGTTTTTGATTTTGCCTTAGTTAGATACTACTTATATATGTTCTAGTTTTTGTTTTTACTAGC
This sequence comes from Carex arenaria, assembly GCA_964058825.1. Classification (NCBI taxonomy): domain Eukaryota; kingdom Viridiplantae; phylum Streptophyta; class Magnoliopsida; order Poales; family Cyperaceae; genus Carex; species Carex arenaria. The sequence continues at coordinate 41,896 of CAXKVW010000138.1, forward strand.
TTATGTAACTTTTATATATGTTTGAAGTTCTAGCTAGTTAGAGCTTCGTAGTATTTGAATGCTTTGGTTTCTAATGAAATCGGTGGTTTTCACCCACTTTATCGAAAGTAAAAAATATACAATTTTTTTTTTATCAACTTAAGTTATTCATTGTGTGAGTGTCAATTAAAGTTGTTAACGTTATGTATGTAATAAGAGAGACATTATTTTTTCGCTGCATGTGGTAACATGTTCCCATATGCTGGTGTACTTTGCAAAGTCAACTAAGTCTTGCAAAAGCATAAATTGTGCCGATGGGGCCGGATCAAGCATGATATTGTTTGTTTATATTTAAATAATTCTCCGTGATTAGTACAGAAAGCTGTTTATATTTCTATAATGGCTCTTTCATGGAAGCTAGCAACAAAATGTGGACAAGTTGAAGAGGCTCCTATAAAATAAAATATTGAAAAAGTCATTCAAGCCATGTAAAAAACTCATCTGGTTTTAGATCTATGTACGTAAACTGTTCAAAAATTAATGGGTATTATAAATAATTCCAAACCCTAAACTCTAAACCTGGGTATTATAAAACCTGCGTTGATAATTAATTGATTTAATGATTATAACAGTACTGGATCTGCACCCAGCACAATAGATGGCATTTAACTACATACAAGGTGATACAGTGTAATTTAATATAATTAATACCAATCAATTCAGAAATATTTTATAGCTAAACTTGCATAAATATCTTGCATGGTCCAATCTTTTCCTGAATATTATAATTGGCCAATAATATAGTTACGTTGTTTCTTTGCAATTCATAAATACAACAGCCAATTCCAGGTACGTATATGTGTGTCTATATGCAATTCAACACGTGTACGTTGTTTAATTTGAAAAATGCCATGCATCTAGTGAAATACAAGTTGGTTAGTGGGAGTCATTATCCTTTATTTTAATTCCCCCCTGCTTTATTTTTACAAGTTTGTTAACTCTGTCGACATAGATAGACTTTTTCTACATTTCGAAATAATATAACACAAAGGTACGTCCCTTGCTAATAATAAGTGAAAAATAATGTCATGTTGGCAATAATCACTGATAATTAGAACCAGCTGAATAATACTGGAAAAGTGCCAACATAACACAATATTATAAATTTACTCTAATTAAATAGTAAATAAAATAGGGAGAATTTTATATGTATCCTTCAAAAATTATTTATTTTGGTATTTCCCTCTCCAAAATCTACAATAATATATTATCTTTCTAAATTAATAGTAAACTGCCAAGTAGCGTAAAACATGCATGAAATCGAGATGTGTGTTTGCTCATGGCCTTTGCCCTTTGGCAAAAAATAATGCATCTCTTTTCTATTTCCATCTACTTTTTGTGCAGCTTTATTGTTACCATGAATGCAGGGTGCATTTTTAGACCTCTCCATTAACCAGCGTAATAAAATGCGGTGTATGTGCACATATGCATATGCAGTCAGCAACCACATAAAAAATAATTATGTAGACTGCATATGAAGTCTAATTAAATATTTTTTAGTAAACAAAAAATCCAAATTAAATCGGGTCCCAATACATTTATTAATAAAAATGCAAATCGGATCGGTTATTAAATTAAATGAAATCCAAATCCAACATCTCATTCGGACTGTGTGCCCAGTTGAATGATTTCCCTCGTCGTTTCCAGCTTCTTATATAAGCTCCAGTCCGTCTTTTTTTTTTTTTGGAGGGGTGGGACTAAGAAAAAGTATAAACTGGACGGAGCGTTCAGCTCATGTAATTTCTTTCAATATTTAATTTATTTGGAATGTGGGAAAATAATTGATGCTATCGGCAATGTATAAAAAGATCCATACCTTGTGTTATGTGAATTGAAATGGAAAACAGACGCGGTAAGTCCGTCGCACCTCCAAGATCGGGGTGTGACAGAGTTTAAATTGTCACGACCCTGTCGCTGGGCCGGGAGTCGCGACAAGAGTGGCACCCTTGCATCCATCTGTCGTCCCGTCAACCTACGTCGCAACAGAAATAACAAGAGAAACAATACGGAAGTCAGCTACAAAGCTCAGTAACCGGTTATTTAACGACGCGCTTCTCTACAATTAACTTAATTAAACAACCATTTAAACAGGCTGGATTAATCCACACAAATTAAATATCGAATTGTGTATACATATTTAACCGGTAATATCAATTGGGTCTAGGTTTTCAATAACAATAGTTTCATTTCCAATTGGAATCCCTGAAACAGGCGATTCCCAGTATATCAGTCCATTAAAAACAATTTCAGTATCTATACCCCATATTTCAGTTAAACATACAATCATAATCCGATTATCCAATTCAATACCCAATCAAAATCCAATTCAACCATTCAAATCGAAAACACAGATTATAGAGAAGTCCGGTTTCCTAATATCGATCAGTTCAGAAATCCAATTCGAGTTGCAACAGTTATTCAGAATCAATGCGACGTAGTCGGAATCTCAATCGGGCAGATTATCAACTAATAATCAATATCAAAATCTATTATCAATTCTTTTTCTTATTTTCCTCTCATTTTCCTTTCTTTTCTTGTCATTTTTGAGTTTTCATTTTTTTGTTTCCTCTCCATGAATCAAAAACGAGAGAGAAAACCCCTTTAAGGGTTACATGTGAAAATTTGGAGGTATGCATGAGAGCCACGCGGCAAATGCCACGTTGCCATTTTTTGTAAAGTTTAAGCTTTTTACTCATATAACCTTTAGAATTTAAATATTATAAAATAATCTAAAATAAATTCAAGAAAATATATTGAAATTACCGGATGTTACGAAACTGTTGATCCAAACCGTTCAACATGATATTTATGTTAAAAAGGGCTTGGAGACTAAATTTTACATTTTTTGAAAACTTTTTACTATTTTTAAGATCGTTTGAAGTTTTCAGTGGTCTAGAAGCTTTTATATTTTTTTTTTATTAAAATTAGCGATTTTCAAACCTCTTAATAAATAGTAAAAAACATCCAAAAAAATGTCAAATTTGATCGCAGAGCTCATTTAATATAGAAATAATATCTAATTGTTTGGAGTTTAAAAATCGTAAAACAAATTGGTAACACCAAGACTCAGGAACTATCATTTTGATCTTAGACAACCTCAGTATATATTCACACCTTATTAATATAGAAGTAATCATGTTTAATTTTTCCAAAAATTATAATTAATGACAATTAATCAGGTAATTATTAAATAAGCGTTCCTAGTTTGTGTTTGTGTCTCCACTTCAACTATCTTGCTCTCCTCCATCACACTCTACTGTCTTTTTCACCTCCGCAGTGTCTTCTACCTCTCTGCCTTAATTCTGTCATCATCTCCCCAAAAAAAATAGGATCCAAGCACTAAACATGTTGTTGAAAGAACTGCTTCCTCAATGCTACACATTGCTATTACTTTCTTTATATCAACGAATTAGAAGTGCAATTTCAGAGCTGCATGCTTTAATTTGAATAAAGAGGGGATTGAGCTATTTTCTGGTATTTCACATAATTAGTCCCCCAAGCTTTATGAACATACACTTGAGGAATTCAGTATCCATCTGAAATTTGTTTTATTTTTACATGGATCAAATAGTAAACCAACAAGTAAACCCCACAAGGCCTTAACTAATTGATGAGTACTGTTCCAATATACAACAAACATGCTCCAAACTCTGGACCCTTAAATCCACCTCAAGATTCGTTGGCCCCGTTCGGTAACATGGATTAAGGGGTGAAGGATTAAGAGCTTAAGGAGCGCTAAGGAGCTCATGTTCGGCAAATGAAGGATTAAGATAAAAGAAGGATTACACATAAAAAAAGTGTATTTTATTATGTGACAAGAGACAAAGACCAATATATCCCCATCCTAGATTGTTATATAATATTATTGATAATGGTAGTTGATTCATTGTTTTTCACATTATTTGTATTTATAAATTAAAGACGCAAATTTATTGAAAATAGAAAAAATAAACTAAATGTAAATTTTTTATGCTTATAGGCTCATGGGCCAAAATTAAATTTCTTTAATTGAATTTTTTTCTAAAATTGCGTTGCTATTTTTGTTAATTGATACCAGTAGTCTAGATTTTCCATAATGTGTGCTTTTCTTATTCCCTCATCAATAGTTTTAGTTTCTGCAACTCAAGTACTCCCAATTACCTTGCTTACTCCCAATTACTTGAGCTTGTTCCGCAACAAAATCCATATCTTAACTTCCACCTTTGAATCAAAGAAAAAATTTGTTATAATTGAACTACTGATATTGTAATGGAAATGAGGTACTGTCCTTGTGCTCCATTGTTTCGCTTCAAAGGACTGATACCAGCACTCCCAATTACATGATGTTGGCATATAGATGCAAGCTTTCCTATTACTAGCTTTGGTCCATTTACGTGAGTGCTTTATAATGTGAAAATACAGTGATGCAAAGCTCAGTTCTTGTCTGACAAGAGTGAAGAGAAATTTACAGAAAGGACCCCTGATATTTGTGTATTTATATTTCGTTGAAACAATAAACATAGTGTAAATGAAGATCCTAATCAAGTTTCTTTTTGTTTGCTTTTGAGAAGATATATAAAAGAGAATCAAAGACACATAAAAATTCAAAGTACAAACTTATTTTTCTCTGATTGTAAGTGTGCAAGGTTAGCCTAAATCATGAAGGACAAGATTGCTAATTAGATATACCAAATATACCAATCTATTTACACACAGCTCTCGTGTCAGTACAACAATCAGTACCCTATACTTTATTTTACTAGGTGAAAGCACTCAAGAAATTTGAGTCATGAAAAAAAAAAACAGATAAATGAGAAGTACTGAGAAAATCGTAAACTGGTAAAATTAAATAAAGAAAAATCTAACTTATATAAAAATGAAAAGGAGCATATCAAAACACTTCACTGAAATAGAAAAAATAGATAAACAAAATGGGTGTCAATAGAGAGAGCACACCGACGAGAATGTCGGGGTGGACTCAAAATCGGAAGTTATTCGTCGAAAAGCTCTCTATTTGTGCCGGTGTAGGCTACTTTCTTTCTTTCTTGCATCTTGGGAAGCGTTCCATCTCTTGGAGGAGGAGAGGATAAAAAATTGAAAGAAACGTAAAATAGCTTAAGGAAGCCAATAAAATATTAAAAAGTAATATAAAGGGCTTAAGGAGGTCAGAGCTATTTGGGTATAATTGTCCGAAAAGTTACTTTCTTTGCTCCTTAAGGAGGTCTAAAGGAGGCCATGATCTTAAGGAAGGGGCACCTTGGATTAAGATTCGGTGATAAGGAAGGTGTCTTAATCCTGCTAAAGGAGCTATCGTTCGGAAGGATTAACGGAGATTAAGGGCTGAAGGAGAGTAAAGGAAGCTAAATCCTGTCCAGCCGAACAGCACCGTTAGGATCAAATCGTTAATTATTCAGAAAAAAGTTATCCTCCAGTTCCGATCTCCCTCCTCAATTGGCCTCCAATGCTCTCTGCAAAAAAAACTCCGGCCCTTTTTTTAACAACAGGCGAACAGAGGAATGACAGCAAGAATTGGAGGCAATTTTTTTTTTTTTTTTTTTGCAGATTCACTATAGTACGTATTCATGTTTTTGAAACATCAATACTATTTTGAACTAACAAGAACATACAAATATTGGAATCCACCTCTAATTAATTTTATCTTGACGATCTAATAATAGTAAACTGACAAGTAGCGGAAAACATGTTCACGGTCCAATTGGGTATCATGCTTTCTTCAAACCTGCTATATATTCTCTGCCCAATTTCCAGAACTTCCAATTAAAGGTGCATTCATGAAAGCCCAATAAAATCCGTAAGTGTAATTACTCACAATTATCAAACATTCACGGACGAATTGAGAGTAGGTCCGATGCCCCTTTTTCGATGGGTCAAATGACCATCAAATCAGCATCTAGATTCGTGCGAACTCATTAAAATCCGTGCAAGCATTTTTCAGTTTCCGTACGCACAAATCTCAATGATAATCGTACAGTGTTAAAGCTAATTGAACCAAAAAGTAGGTACGATGCCCATCGGACCTACTCCTATCTCTTCACGGACTAGTTTTAACGCACAAATTGCTTTTATGGTTTATTAAAAGAACTTTACATAAACACCTACGTTTAGACATCTACGATTGAAAACTAATGTAATAATGCTTAAAAGGATAACTAGGCATAAAACGCACAAAGTTATAAGTAGAACTAGGGTGTTCTTAAGCTCACTTAGTACTTCAATATCTATCATATTGATTTTAAATGATAAACTAGAGTGTTTTTTAATTAAACTATTGAAATCAATCTACTTCATGATTAATGCATAATATCAAATTTATAAATTTTCAAATTAATTTAGTATAAAATTAAGTGGTAAAAAGAAGTCTTCGGTCTAGTGGAAAAAGCATTGCGATCCGTGTGAGAGGTCGCATATTCAAAACCCAGAAGAAGTAATATTTTTTTAATATTAATTAGTTTGATAACTTGATCTGCAGACTCCAGCTTTTACTTAAAAAAAAATCAAGCGACCAAGAATAGAAGGGTTATAATTTAATTTTAATATATTTATTTTTTATCACTTAACTTTATACTAAATTATTTCGAAATTTATATAAATTCAAAATACTTATATAAATTGAATATCTTTATCCGATATCTTGAAATTTACTCAGAAGTGTTAAATCATAAATATCATGCGTTTACAGACTTGGTTTGAACGCACAAATTGCTTTTATGGTTTGTGTGCTAAGAACTTTATATAAACGGTATTGTCATTCATTTAAAACAAAATATATATAAATCATTATTGGCATCAAATTATTGAATACATTTTTACAATTTCTTAAAAGGTAGTTCCAAAACATGTGGGTTGCAATTTGCAACAACAGGAAAAATTCATGAATGATGCTGAAAAATGCCGAATTCATATTACCTACGCTAACAAAATATTTATGTTTAGATCTTGACTGTCTGATCAGAGTTCGGGTTCTGAACAGACGGTCCAGATCTAAATAAAAATATTTTGTTACTGGATATGGACTCCAAAATGCCTTAGGCCAGCAACTGTAGACTCAGTCTCCCGCAAGAAATTAAAGGAAAAACTTATCATAGTTAATTACACTAGAAAAATAATATATGAAATAGTTTCTGTTTTATGTCAGAAGTTCTTAAACTTGGAAATTAAGGAATTACTTTCCATTTCTAGATGAATATAGAACTAAAACTTCAAAAAATTTCAGATTAATTTCAAGAATATAAATGCTATCCATATATAATTGCATATTTGCATATAACACTGCATGTTAGTTATATTTGATGAACTACAATAAAAAAAAAAAAAATTTCCACAACCAATATTTTGCACAATTAAATATTCAACCCACGTAAATAAGAATTAATTAGAAAAGGCTGTGTTATGTACTTATGTGTCCTCACTCAATTGAATAATTGTACGACATAAAAATTGCAGTTACTGCACTGAAACAGTAGATATAATTAACAGATCTAGTTTGGCTTAACGCAGCGCAAAAACAATAGATATAATTAGAATGAGAAAGTACGTAACTGTCGCGCTGCATAAAGCCAAATAAGCTCTGTCAATATATTTAATCATTTGCTCTCTCTGCCTTAATTCTCCGGGGAGCCCCGGTTCGTGAGAGTAACATTGTTACTCTACTTCGGCGTAGTCTCTCTCCGAATCCACATTCTCTGAGGTAACAGAATATTTGAGTCTAGATCAAGACCGTCCGATCAGAATAGGGACCAAACTATCTCGAAATGGAATGCACGGAGTTCCTTTAATATACGTGCCAGAGCAGATCTGACGATCCAGATCTAAACTAACTTTTTTTGTTACCTCAGGTGAACAATTCATATTCTTCCCTCGAACAAAATCGATTCTCTCTCTTTACTCACCTCATTTCACCCCCTCCGCTCCGCTCCTTTTCCAGATCAAGATGCACAAGACAGCCCAATCGTGGTTCACCGGAGGCCCCTCGTCGAGCGGTGGCGGTGCCTCGTCGTCGGGTTCTCAGTCTGTGCTGGCGGAGTGGAACTCCTACGCCGCCACCAGATCCGCCGAGGAGGACGCGGATCTCGGGTTTGATTTCGATATTGAATCCGCTGTCCGTACAGCCAATGATAAGGTCTCGGGCACTTTCAGTGTGTAAGTGAATCAATCAATTCTATTCTACCTGTTTCTTTCCATTACTTTTGTGAAATTAAGCTAATTACAGGCTTGTAGTGAATTGGTTGAACTGGAATGGATTTGATATGAGCTTTTAAGGTTAGATAGTAAGAATTATAACTAAACAATGAGATAGAAAAGTAATTCAGGAACTTATACTTGATTGATAGAAATTAAATACATAAGAAGAAAAAAGGTAGTGCAAAATTAGTCAAATATTTCTTCTCTTCTCTTCTTTGTTCAAAAGCTAATTTAAAGAGGTGGATCTGAAAACCAAATTATCTACTGAATAGTTTGATTAGAGTGTGACTAGGCAGTTTTACCTTCTTTTATGAGGAGACTACTTAATATTTTTGTAGAAAGATGTAGAATTAATATATTCATTAAGGGTGCGTTTGGGTGCCAAGGAATAGCAAGGTTAGTTGGGTTAGCGACTATTCCATGTTTGGGTGAAAAAATAGCTATTCTCAACACTTGGGTTAGCTCGGGTTAGCTGCTATTCCGCTAACCCATTGAAATGTTGGGTTAGCGGCTATTCCGAATTCGGGGTTAGCACACTATTCTCACTAACCTCACTCTCAACTTGGAATATAACCCATTTCTTGACGTGAGTTTTGTTAAAAGTGACTGATTATTGAAGCCAATGGTGCTTGAAATTCACATAATTTCTGTGGCATGTCAGTAAATAGATCACCGTCCATTGTATTTATATCACCATTTTATTTTTATGCTTGCTAGTTTTTATGTTATCTCCTGTCCTTTTTGTGTGATATTAATATATTGTTGAAAGTACATGTGAAAGAGAATGAAACATTTAGAAGATTAAGGTACATTTGGAGTGTTTTCATGGACTGATTGGTTATTCAGTTTTTAATTAGTTAAAGCATTATACTTTTGACTTTAATCAAATAGTATATTTTCTTATACAGTGCTTTTGTTTTATCATTTTCATAATAGGATCTTACACATCTTGTTCTGGTTGAAACTCTACTATTTGTTTTTTTAAATAATGCAGGGTGACAAAAGGAGTAAGGGAGCTCCCGGGCAGCTTCCAATCGGTCTCTAGCAGTGTGCCATCTGGCAAGTCGTTGATGTACTTTGGTCTCTTATTGACCAGTGGCATCTTTCTAGTGTTCATCGCCTTCACGATCTTTCTACCGGCCATGGTTTTAGTGCCTCAGAAATTCGCCATTTGTTTCACGCTTGGTTGTGGATGTATTATTGGCTCGTTTTTCGCATTAAAAGGCCCCAGAAATCAACTCTCTCACATGATCTCCAAAGAGGTATATGACACCTCTACAAATTTTAATGGTATCTTATTGGACATATATCAAGTAGTATATGGTACCATGAAATGATGAAAACACTGTACAGTAACTTGACCTGACAAGTGGCATGTTTTGTTCTTCATTCATCTAAATTACTGTATACACTTTCTTAAAATTTTGCACATAGGCTGTGCTTTGTGTGTTGCATTTTATCTAATTTGCACTTATTTGATGTACTTGTTTTTTATTTTCTTGCAGAGGCTCCCTTTCACTCTGGGATTCACTGGCAGCATGGTAGCAACCATTTATGTGTCTATGGTGCTCCATAGTTATATCCTCTCTGTTTTCTTCTCTGCACTTCAGGTTCTTCACATTCGCTCTCTTTCTCTTACTCTCTGGGATAGAGAAGGTCCTTTTGTTATTTTGGACTAATAGGGGTGTTCTTAAGCTCACTGAGTTTTTTTGGTGAGCTTCGGATTGACCTCAAATGATGAATCCAAACTGTTGAAACCAATCTACTCTACTAGTGATGCATTTAGATATGCATTTAGATGTAAAATTTATAAGTTTTTTTAGTATATAGTCAAGTGGTCAAATTTGTAATTTGAAAATTCATGAATTTTACATGTAAATTCATCACGAGTTAGATCTGTTTCAATGGTTTGAATTCGTCATTTAAAGCCTATCTGATAGGTTTTGGAGTTTAAGAACACCCTAGTTCTACTCTAGAAAGTATGAAATAAAGGAAATAAAATAACAGCAAGGATGCAACAGGAAGATTATATGTAAAGAATAACATTTCCATATACAGTTGAGCAGAGTTATATAGGAAATATTGGTAATAATGGCTATATATTTTGCACTTTTAATAGGTGTTGGCGCTTGCATATTATGCTATCTCATATTTCCCAGGAGGATCAGCAGGACTGAAGTTCCTTTCGTCAACTCTCATTTCATCTGTATTCAGGTGCTTTGGCCGATGATCTCTATACATAATTGTAGAAGTTAGTATCTTAGCATCAGTTTTTCCAATTTTTTTTACCCCCCTCCCCCCTCTTTCCAACCAAGATTATAGAGGAATTTTAGAATATTAGTTTATTTGTAGGGTGTACGTCTTTTGTGATTTTTTCTTCAAATGTTGTATGTCATTTGTATGGTGCAAAGCTACACTACCCCAGAATAAAAAATATATATTAAAAAAAGAAAAAAAAATGAAGAAGCTCGTAAAAGACTGAGTTGTGTGATACGTTACCTAATTTCTCCAAGAACTATACTTTTTTTTTTTTTTTTTTGAGTAAAGTTGGAGATCAAGTCACCTAACTATTTAATACCCCTGTTATTATAACAAATGATTCCCTCCATCTGAATTTCGAACTCATTATCTTCTACATAGAGATCATGTGTTTTTTTCACTAGATCGATCATTAGATCAAAAGCTGATTCTTTTTCAAGAACTATAATTTTGTATATTTTTTAAATATATGAGTTCATAAATAGCATCTTCGTATGTTCTATGCCTTCTTCTTATCCTTTTTGAAGTGTTATTAATTAACTAAGTTTTCAATCGTATCTAAATATGAATTAACGCATGTGTTTATGTTAAGTTCTTTGGACAAACCATAAAAGCAATTTGTGCGTTCAAACCGTCTGTAAACGCATGATTGTGCTAAATTTGAAGGTATTGGATAAAAAGACTCATTTTATATGAAATATTTTGACGTGTTAATTAAGTGGTCAAAACTCAATTTATAAGACTCAGTTCTAAAAAAATTATATGAATCAGTTTATAAGTTCTGAATTAATTTAGAATAAAGTTAAGTGGTTAAAAAATAATTTAAAAAATGAATATATTAAAATTAACTGAGCAAAGCTAGGGTGTTATGTGTTCACCAAGAGATGTTGATGAGCACAATTTATGAAATCTATCTACATTATGAGTGATTCATGTACATACAAATTTTGAATTCATTTAGTACGGGATCAAGCGGTAAAAAAAATAAAAAATAAATACATAAAATAATTTATAAGCACAGCAAAGTCCCTCATAAAAGTAGGAAGAGGGACTTGATGGTGTTTTCTTTTGTACCATAAAGAAAACAGTTTGATACAGATTATCAAATATGTTCTAAAAACCCATTAAGAAAATGGGTTTAATTGATATTAATCAATTAATTTAACTTTCAATTTAAGCTGATCTGCACTATAATTAATTTTTTTTTTTAACGAGGCTACATTTAACACGCCCTTTTTTTCTTTTTCTTTTTCTAAGGAGAGAAACAGAGATAGATGATATGAGTATATACATGGGCAAGAAATAAAACATGCTAGTAAAAGCAGTGGTTGGAGTAATCATAAAAACAATAACACTTCAATGATTTTCTATTTTACTGACATGCATCTCTTAGCAGTACATATTTTTTTTTGACAATATGTGATACAACAATTTCTTTTACTTAAAATTTAGCGATTAATTCTCTATTGGACAAAATTTCAATATAATTTTTAGAAGATCTTGAATAAAAACATACAAACTGATTATATTTATGACATTATCATACATTCATGAAATTGTAAATGAAATTGTCACTTAAAATTAAAATCGAAATAAAATTAACAACGTAGATGCCCGTGAGTGAATCATTTAATTCTACCAAATATTGGTTGTGAAAAGTAAATTTTCTTATTAATTGCAGTTCATCAAATATATAACTATGGGCCGTGCTATATGCATTAGTGCAGATGAGGCTTCATTTAACAACACAAGATCTCACAATAGGATTCCGATAAAAGAGCACGACCTTATAGTCACCCATAGCAGTGGAAGAATAAGGGTATGTTTGGATAGTGTAAGAATAGCTAGAATAGCAAGCTATTCAAGAATAGCTCCTATTCGGAATAGCAATTTGCATCCAAACGACATTTTTGCTATTTGGAATAGCGAGAATAGCTGCTATTCACTATTCTTACAAAAACATGGAATATCATTTGTTGCTTTCAATATTAATACTAATATAATATTTAAACTAATATTATATTACATTTAATATTTAAATTAATATTATATTGTATTATATTATATTTAATCAAATATTATATTTAATACTAATTTAATATTTAAAATAATATTATATTACATTTAATAATTAAATTAATATTATATTGTATTATATTTAAACTAATATTATATTGTATTATATTTAATCTAATATTTTATTTAATACTAATTTAATATTTAAAATAATATTATATTACATTTAATATTTAAACTAATATTATATTACATTTAATCTAATATTTTATTTAACACTAATGTAATATATAAAATAACATTATATTACATTTAATGTTTAAATTAATATTATATTATATTATATTTAATCTAATATTTTATTTAAAACTAATCTAATATTTAAAATAATATCATATTACATTTAATCTAATATTTTATTTAATACTAATCTAATATTTAAAATAATATTATATTATATTTAATATTTACATTAATATTATGTTACATTTAATCTAATATTTTATTTAATACTTATCTAATATTTAAAATAATATTATATTACATTTAATATTTAAACTAATATTATATTACATTTAATCTTATATTTTATTTAATACTAATCTAATATTTAAAATAATATTATATTACATTTAATATTTAAACTAATATTATATTACATTTAATCTAATATTTTATTTAACACTAATGTAATATTTAAAATAATATTATATTACATTTAATGTTTAAATTAATATTATATTATATTATATTTAATCTAATATTTTATTTAAAACTAATCTAATATTTAAAATAATATCATATTACATTTAATCTAATATTTTATTTAATACTAATCTAATATTTAAAATAATATTATATTACATTTAATATTTAAATTAATATTATATTGTATTATATTTAATCTAACACATAAATTATTATTTTATTCATTCTCTCCAAACTCTATTCCAAATATACAATCCAAACAACTTTTTCACTATTCCAAATAGCATTGTTCTTAAACAGTAGCTATTCTAGCTATTATAAAGTTCATCCAAACGTACCCTAAGTCAGTGTGCATCATTTCACCTTCTTCTAATCCAAATTCCTGAGATATAAGTTGACTTCGGCAGTGACACCACTTCTCGGATGACGGGGTTGAACACGGTCATCTCGTCTTTCACATCAATACAAAGAAGACCATTGCAGGATCCTACGAAATGTCCATCGCTGCCCAAATCTCGAGTAACCCAAATTTCACCGGGATCATAATTCATAATCCATATCAACAACCGTGCGGTTTTCACAAAAAAACACTAGAATTAACCCCTTTCTTGACTACGAAGAGTTGCACCGGTTCATTTGTCGTGTAGTTTGATCGAAGTGGGTTCGTTTCTTAATTCAGAGTACAAATTTAAAGGTAATGCAGCGTTAAGGTTTAGGTGATGAGAACAGAAAACCGCCTCTTGAGTCTTGAACATCTAAAACCAACAAACTATCAAGTAGAAGAAAGAGGCTTTTGCTTCAAATAATTAATTCCAATACCAGCATTGTGCTATATACAAAAAATAACCAAATAATTGGGAAGGATATAGATAATTATTCGTATTATCTAATGGATTAGATCTCAAGAGATATAATTAAGACCATGCTCTTAATTCTACCTCTTGAAATCTAATCCTTCTACCAAAAAATAGCCAAAAATAAAATAAATCGAGTTCATAATTAATGGATATACCTATACTGGCCTCCCGCTGAATTTCCCAATTCCCTTTACCTTTTTCTCCTATCTCTACTAATATTTCTATAATCCTTCTAAACATTTCAATTTTTATATAAAAAAAAAAATTATGAATACAAATAATTCTTTACATTCGTATTCGAATCTCCACAAACGAACATCCTAAAAACTGACAAAATACATATACATATAATTATTTGAATATATATCCGCTTTCAAAACTAAAACATATCCATATCCGTATTCGCATAAATCATGTATATATCCGCAAACTATCTGTAATAATTATCCGTATCCAAAGCTTCTACAAACAAGCATGACGGTATCTCTTGAGTCACTTATTCCAAAAAACAGGACGGGAGAAACTAAAATTAAACTATTGAATTTGATTTAAGCGAATCCTAATTTTTTTTTCTTAATTAAACAACCATCCAGATCCTCGTTAATTTGATATTTAAAATTGAACATCTAGTAATTAATTAATTATAAATGAGTAAATGTCACTGACTAAATTATTTGAAAGAACAATTATCCACATATTAATTGATAACGGAATATTTGCAAATAAAATTGAGGTTGTGTAAAATTTAAAGGAGACAAAATTTATTAATAAAACCATTATAAATATTTGTCCTTGTGAACTTATTTATAATAAAAAAAAATTGTATTAAAATTTACAAAATATGGTAATGCATCCAGAATTTATTTGAGCTTCCCTTATTACTACAAATCCATATCTCCCAGGCACCTGACTGAGTACAATTAGCTCATATTAACTTCCGGGGTTTTCTTTGATATTCGTGCCAAGTTAAAACTGACGACTCAGATCTAATTGTACTCCGCGTTAGCTATTGCATTGGATATGAATTTATTACTAATATACCCATCATAACTTTGTCAATTAGTTAAACACATTATTTTTATTTCCCATCAAAAAATCTAAATTAGCTATATCCCCATCTAAACTTACTGCATTTATTAATATCCTCATTTTTCAAATTAATCACTTAAAGATTAAAACTTATATTAATAAAAACAAATAGAAGGACAATTTTGTCCTTGCTTTAAAATATTGCATTGTTAATCCCTCTTATTTCCTTTCCCACAACCCTCCCCCTTCCTTAATGTAAAGCAGAGAAAAATTTGGCCAATAATTATATTTTAATCATAAATAGTTAGTTGTTGATTTATAATCAGGGGAATAGAGCAGATTAAATTAATGAAGCATGCTTCTAAAAAGTTAAAACAAAATAATAATCGATGGAGAAGAATTAAGTGTGGTTTAATCGATTTTTAATATCAGCATTTTATGGTGGAAATGAGAAGGGAAGGAAGAGTGATTAGCAAATAGCAATACCTCTTTTATAGTAATGGCAAAATCGCCCTCTTAATTCTTTATTAATATTAATTTTTATTTTAAGTGACTAAATCAAGTTATGGAAATTATCTAATTAAGTTATGTTTGATTGTAGAGTAAAATTAATGATGATTAAATTACTTACTTTATGTTACTCCTTATATTTTACATCTCGTTTTGTAGTTGAATTCATGATTTAAATTAATGTGTCAGAGGGGTAATATGTTGAAAAATGAATATTTATATATGACAGTAGGCCCTACATATCTAAAATTTTCTATGGTCATGTTTGGTTGTGGAGTAAAATTAATAAGGATTAAATTACTTCATGTTAGTCCTCTCATATTTTACACATCATTTGGTAGTTGAGTTCATGATTTGAATTAATCCGTCTAGAGGAGTAATATATTAAAAAATGAACATCTACATATGGTAGTAGGTCCTACAGAAAGAGTAAGTGCAGAGTAATTTAATCTACCTAAAGTGGTGAAATAACTTATTCTGAATTAGCTCTCATCTTACTCCTCTTTTAGTTGTGAAGTGATGAACCCTTTACTTCACCTTTAAGTAGCCAAACAAAGAGTAAATTTGAAGGATTAAGATGTAATAACATTTGAGTTAATCTAGAGTACGTTACTCCACCTCTTTAGGTGGAGTAGCTTCTTCCATATGTGAATTCTGCAGTTAGAGTAACATTCACCTTATAATTTTCTCTCTATTCATTGACTTACTCCACCAAATTGGTGGTCTAATCTAACGGGGTTGTTCGGCAAGGCTTTCTTAAGACTAAAGGAGTCTTATTTAGCTTCCTTGCTGTTAAATCTTGTCGAACGCCGATTTCTTAGCACATATTTAGATCACCTCATTTAGCCTCATTTTGCCCATATCTTAATCCTCTGTGCGGGTCTTAAGGCACCTCTACTCATTCCTTTAGCTTTCTTAGCTATTATCCACATATTAAAACAATCGAACATATGTTCCTTAAATCTTTTGGCAACAACAGATTAAGAGTGGATGATTAAGAGTTTAAGGAGCGCTAAGGAATCGATGTTCAGTTGTCTTAACCTGTGGGTAAAAACTAAGGAAGCTAAAGAAAGAGATAGAGATGCTTTAAGATCCTAGCACAGAATTAAAATCCAAGCAAAAGAATACTAAAGAATGTGATCTTAATCTGCACTAAGAAACTAATATTCGGTAGAAATAAGTGACTAAAGAAGCTAAAAAAATGGATTAGGGCTCAATCTATTATTGCCGAATACCCCTTAAAATTTAATTCTAATGTGCGGGTTAAAAGATGCTGCCGAAGAGCCTAACATGATTAATTTAGTATATCTTTTAAAAGCAATTGAATACGGAGTTTCCTCAACTGTTTGGGGTGCGTATCCTCTGAGATATCTCAATTCTTGCGTGACCGACGTGTCCGGTTCCTATTCGGGGGATTGTAGGGGCCAGTATTATTTGAGCTTTAAGATTCGCGTAGAACTCATTTCAACGATTGAGATATTCCAAAAAGTCACGCAAAGTTTGATATATCTCAGAGAATGCGAGTTCAACTGTTTGACCCATTTAATATAAAGCAAGGAGTTGACTCCACGACCAAAACACAATTTTTTTTTCTCTTCGCTCACTCTTTGCTCTCTCCGTCTAAACCCTTCTCCTCTACTTCTCCTCTACTCCTCTCCTCTGCTCATCTCTTTCCCCAGTCGGGACTGGTTCGACAGCGACATCTCTCGGATTAGAGCACCGATTCTATCAGGTCTCTTTCTCTTTTTTTTCTCTCTACTTCCACTTTGAGGTTTTGTTCATGGCGAGCTAGGGTTCGATCCACAAAGATCTATTCACGAATCAAAATTTAAATATTCTTAGTAATGATAGTCTTTAGATTGTAGTTATTTGGCACTTCTAAGTTTGTTCACCTCTCAAGCTATTTCTGCATATCGGAAGCAGTACATAGTTTTCTGTGCTCAGTGTTACTAAATACTCCTGATTTGCTTTCCGTACTGACCTAAATTTCACATATATTCTATGTTTTTTTTTTTTTAGCGATTCTGCTGGTGCATATCCATTTCATTCCTATTTAAGGCCTTACACCCAGAAATGTACAATTTGGTATTTTATTGTTATTATTCTTGGCATGGGGCCGAAGATAGGTCTGAAAAATAGTTATGAATCATAGTTCAATTACTTCTTTCGCAGGACGATACACTGCTTTTGTTACTGGTACAAAACCTGGAATCTCTAATTAGGAATTTTGCGCTCACAGGATGTGATCCTGTTTCTTTTTTGCCAGTTTTAGATAGTATGTAAAGCTGGTTTGCAGACTTTGTCATTACTATATTTATAAAAGAAAAGGCATGCCATGGCTCTGCTGTTAGTAATAACTTCCATTTTTTATACCTTGATTTGTTTATACATCTATTGATTTAGCTTGAGATAACTTATTGATGGTTTTTGGTCTTCTTACATTTGAATACAGAGATTGTGCATGTAAGGTGTTTGGTTGAATTTTTCATGACATGGAAATGATGGAAGGTGGAGATTTCGCCAGAGACAGAATTAGTGATTTACCTGACCCGCTTCTTACCCACATCCTCTCTTTTTTACCTATCGAAGAGGCTGTGCGCACGTGTATATTGGCAAAACGATGGATAAAGGTTTGGGCTTCCTTGTCAGTTCTCATGTTTCTATATGACCCAGTTGATAATCTAACAAAAAAAGAGTACCTAATACTTGAAGCTAAGTTTCTAAGATTCGTTGGCGGTGTTATTTCCCATCGAGAAAAGATAACCCTGGATACATTCAAACTGATATGGTTTAATACAGAGAGGAAGGACACTCTTTGTCATATATTTGAATTTCTTTGTTGTGCTGTCGAGTGTAGACCCCGCGTATTGTCAATCCATATCAGTGTTGCTTGCACATTTTTCGACTTGCCTGATTCGATCTGCACATGTACTTCAGTAGAAGAGATGTCATTGTGGTTTGTAAATTATGATCCTCTTTCTGATGATTATCTTAAGCCAAGATCAATAAACCTCCCTTTCCTCAAAAACCTGGAGCTTGGTTGCATGCATCTTCTTGATGATTTAATGAGAATGCTTATATCGGGGTGTCCTATTCTTGCAGAATTAGTTTTGATACAATGTTGTTTGGAAGTGAATTTGATTTCCTCTAATGTGCTGAAGAAGTTGGTACTAAAGGATTGCGTTTTGGGGGGAATGGAGATTTCTTGCCCTGGGGTTGTGTCTCTGACCATTGAAGAAACTATGCTGGTGGGAGGAGGGATTACATTGAAGAATATGTCGTCTCTTACCATGGTTGACATCCTCATTAAAGATAGTGATTTTGAAGATACCATTAATGACTTGAGGCTTCTCAGTGGCCTTTCAAATGTGACAAGCCTAAAGCTATATATAATATCTCCTGACACTATGGTATTTTCCTTTCTGTTCTGTCAAGTAAAACTTTTGACTTTTTCACTGGAAACATAAACTAATTATAAAAAATAATAAAATTCATTATTTTTAAATTAGTTGGTTAATGAGTTAATTAAGGAAAAGATAAAAGGAAGTGACTAAATAACCTATTCTTCTATGAATGCTTTTGAGCAATTTTGTACAATGGTAAAGGATGGCAAAACTAACGATTGGTTGGGTTGGATTCTTCGAACATGCTATCGATGTGTAGGCTATATATAGATATCTTCTTTTACTTTGATGCTAGGGCCTAGGATTGATAAAAAGCTGTGTAGGATCTGCAACAGTTTGATTTATTGAATAATTGGTCCAATTTGAAAATCATATTCCCCCTTTTAATAATCTTTTGTTTTATACTATGTAGAAATTGCTGCGAGCAGATATTCCAAACTGTCTGATCTTAAAAAACTTAAAGAGCTTGGACCTTGGAGCATTGGATTTCAATTATGACTGGGATTTAGTGGCCTGTCTCCTCCAACATTCATCCAATCTCAAGGACCTCACGTTGCATTTTTATCAAGTAGTCTCTCTCTCTCTCTCTAGTGATTTCCTAGTTATATGCTGGTTTGATGGTTGATTTTCAACTAGTAAAGTTAATTCTAAGGAGAGCCTGAATTCCTAATTTGATTAATGAATGAAACAATTGACTGATACAGTCTGGTAAGATGCTTGGATTTCAGTATCATAACTGTATGTTATGTCTTAACTGGCCTACCATAACTCGCACAACATACTAAAATTGAGTTTCCTCTATACCATAAAAAAAGGTACAAAATGAACAGAGTGAGCTAGACCTTCGGTTACTTCCATCTGATTAGTTAACTTTTAATTTTTCACCACCAAAGCAGAATGAAGAAGAGTTTCAAGGAGAAATTTCTTTCCAAGATGAGTACCTCGAAGCAGTGAAGAAAATATGCCCAAGGAAGAATGTTAAGTTGGCTGAGGAACTGGTTCACAATCGGGATGAGCTATTAGTGACAACAGCAAAGATTATTATCTTGTAAGATAGTTTGGCATGTTTGGCTACTGCTTTGTTGACTAACTAATCATTAGGTACTCACGTGTTGTATTATAGTTGCATCATAATTTTTGTAAAGGTTATCTTTTGTTTTTGGCTTTGTTTAGTGCACTTAATATGTGTGCAGCTTGGATTTGATGTTGGATTTCAATATGTTATATTTTGTTTCATAATATGAAATTAAAGTTGCTCATATTTTGAATTTTAACAATATAAATGTTTCACAATTTTAATTTTACAATTAAGTACGTTGCTTGTTTTTTTTTTTTACAAATGTCTTTCAGTCTTTTATTCTGTTTCAGACTTTCAGTTTAAAATGTTATTTATTTGCATTCAGCATTTTATCAACAATTTTTCAATGATAAAAGCAGTCAATGAATCATAATTTTAAATTTGTATAAGATATTTTTTTCATGCTTAATTTTCCTTGAGAAACAAAAGCTCATTCCTATGATTCCACACTCACCAACATAAACCACTCGCCATTATTATTAAAAAAAAAACTTTTGTTTATATTTAGGTATTTTAAAAGCAACATCTAGCACATGAACCTCAGATATTGTTTCCTAATCAAATGATAGTAACAAAAATAAAGTTCTAACATTCATTGAGATATCTTGTTGCGCAATGACAATCCAATATATGAAGGCATCGAACTGCTATTGAAATGTTGGGCCATAGGAAAGAAGTCAAGACCAGGCCGATAGCCTGTCATGGGAAATACAGACACAGTAATTTCGGGCTTTCGGCCCAGAATTTTGGGCCGAATTATATGTTTCAAAAAACAAACCTCGACTATATCCACAAAATCAGAATCCTGAAGACTGGAACTCGCTCAAATCAGGTTCCGAAATCTCTAAAGTAACACAAATTTTTTGTTAGGATCTGGACCTTGCATCCTAGTTAAAATTGACGGATCTCTCTTTAATATTTGTGCAGATTTGATCTGTTTGTTCAGATCTAAACTTAAACTTTAAATTACCTCAGAGGATCCGAATTCTCTCAACCTCAAACCGCACAGCTGCCTTCTTCCCCCTTCTCCCGAGCAGTCGAGCACCAACTAAACCCTATACCCTTTGCTGCGTTACTAGTATACCTCAGAGTGTAAACACTAAAGGCATTAGTTCCTCTCTCAACTCAGCGCCATGGATGACTCTATGTACGACGAGTTCGGCAACTATATCGGGCCGGATATAGAGTCGGATGCGGAATCCGACTCGGACGCCGGATCCGAACCCGCTTCACCCTCCCCCTCCGACAGGTCTCCATCTCCACCTCGCTCCAACGCCATACTCGACGATGACATGGACACTGCTCCATCTTCCCAAATTGTACTGGCTGAAGATAAGAAGTACTATCCCACAGCTGAGGAAGTTTATGGCGAGGATGTTGAAACCCTAGTGATGGATGAAGATGAGTTGCCTCTGGAACAAGCGATTATAAAGCCGATTCGAGATATTAAGTTAGAGACAAAGAGTCATACTGCTCCCAAAGCACGCATTCCCACTGAGTTTTTACTTGGTCTTGCGTCGAATCCTGCATTAGTTCGGAATGTTGCTCTTGTTGGCCAACTCCAGCATGGTTTGCTTCTTTTTTGAATTGATTTTGTTGTATTCAAAGACAAAATATTGTAATTAGCAGTAAAAAAATTTGTGGGGTGATGGGGTGGGGATGAGAAACTGAGAAAGACTTAATCATGCATATATTGAATTGTTCAATCAAAGTAGCCATTGTTTCATTTGGAGCCCATTATGCATAAATTTCGAAAGAACTTGCATATATAGACTCTTGCAACCAAAGTAGCCATTGTTCCCATTTGGAGCTCTCTATGCATGTATGGTTTTTCTTTGAATAGTACAAATCAACTTGAAAAGGTGAAACATAACTTGCTTTAAAATTAATTTTGCATTGTAACAGGGAAGACAGTGTTCATGGACATGTTGGTGGAGCAGACGCATGACATAAACACATTTGATGCCATGTCAGAGAAACATGTCAGATACACTGACACGCGAGTTGATGAGCAGGAGCGGCGTGTATCAATCAAGGCTGTGCCCATGTCGCTTGTTCTAGAAGACAGTGCAGGGAAATCTTACCTGTGCAATATCATGGACACTCCAGGACACGTCAATTTCTCTGACGAGATGACTGCAGCGATTAGGCTTGCTGATGGGGCTGTGCTTGTTGTTGATGCCGCTGAGGGTGTCATGGTAATCTCATTTGTTTACTACCTTAATTAATATTTTGCACTGAAACGTTAGATGTTTTTGTCATGATGGGGCAATTACCTGAATTGTTTTGGATGCACAATTCAGTAACAAAGAAAATGCTTCAAGTGGTATCAGAAGACATATTAATACCACTGATGCATGTTCTTGTGGATTTGTATTTGCCTAGAATGGCTGCTTGATAAGCCCTGAGATTTACTTTTGATATTATGCTGGTGAGTACCGAGTTGCAGAGACATAAGCTAGTTATTTTAATATACATCTTCTTGCAAATTTTATATTTGGTTTCTTTCATTTTGTTGATTAGGTAAACACAGAGAGAGCTATACGCCATGCAATCCAAGAAAGACTACCGATTGTTGTTGTCATCAATAAGGTAAACTATTATTTCTTTTTAGATTCTTCCTGTTTTATATCCAGTCACATGGCACATGGATATGTTTTCTAATTCATTGGCCTTTTCTGGATATAAATTTGAGTACACAAATATCCTCTAGCTTTCAGGTTGTAGAAAGCTTCATTTCATTCATGGTTCTAACTGATGTCAAACAAAAAAAAAAAAATCCTATAATGTCTGAAGAAAGTATCTTTGTTTTGTCAGTACTTTGCAACTTCTACTGTTGGAGAAATTAAAAAGTTCTTTTATATTAATTAAAACAATTAGCTAACCATTTAATAATATAGTAATAGTTTAGATCAAGTTTGCCTAAGGTATTATCTAAAATATAGATGGTAGATACTATGCAATTTTGCTTAGTATTATATTCATCATTGATATTGTATATTTTAATAAAGTGACAAGATTTGATTGGACTTCTCCAAGAAAAATCTTCTACTGCACTGCCTGTAGAGTCTAGGGCTTTCTTGCAAACTTTTCTATAAATTAATTACATATACTGTATCCTGCCTCAGGTTGACAGGCTTATAACTGAGCTGAAGCTACCACCTAATGATGCCTATTTCAAGCTACGCCACACACTAGAGGTCATAAATGATTTAATTACCTCATTCTCCACATCTGTTGGTGGGCCTCAGCTTGTGGACCCAGCCTTAGGTAATGTCTGCTTTGCTAGTGGCAGTGCTGGTTGGTCTTTTACTCTTCAATCTTTTGCCAAGCTCTATGTAAGCCTTCATGGCATTGCTTTCGATTCTGACAAGTTTGCATCTCGTCTCTGGGGAGACCTTTACTACCACCCAGACTCCAGAACTTTCCGGAAGAAACCCCCAAAGGAAGGGGCAAACCGGTCATTTGTTGAGTTCATCCTTGAGCCGCTTTACAAGATCTATAGTCAGGTGGTAGGAGAGCACAAGAAAAGTCTAGAGACCACACTTTTTGAGTTGGGTGTCACATTAAATAACTCAGCATATAAGCTGAATGTTCAACCGCTTCTTAGGCTTGCATGTAGCTCTATTTTTGGGAATGCTTCTGGTTTTACCGACATGCTGGTAAGACACATACCATCAGCCAAACAAGCGGCCTCTACAAAGGTGGAGCATCTGTACACAGGCCCGCTTGACTCATCAGTTGGACTTGCCATGAAAACTTGTGACCCGAACGGTCCATTAATGGTTAACGTCACCAAGTTGTACCCAAAAGCTGACTGTACTGTATTTGATGCTTTTGGCCGTATTTATAGTGGTACTATACAAACAGGCCAAACTGTAAGAGTTCTTGGCGAAGGTTATTCACCTGATGATGAGGAGGATATGACTGTGAAGGAGGTGACTAAGCTATGGGTGTACCAGGCTCGGTACCGGATACCAATTAGCAAAGCCCTTGCTGGGTCATGGGTTTTAATAGAAGGGGTTGATGCCTCTATCATGAAAACCGCAACAATTTGCCCCCTGAATATGCATGAAGATGTATATATATTTAGGCCGTTAAAGTTTAACACATTACCAGTGGTGAAAATTGCTGCTGAGCCGTTAAACCCTAGTGAGTTGCCGAAAATGGTGGAGGGGTTGAGAAAGATAAGTAAGAGTTATCCATTGGCTATTACTAAGGTTGAGGAGTCAGGGGAACATACTATACTTGGTACTGGTGAACTTTATTTGGATTCTATCATGAGGGATCTTAGAGAGCTATATTCTGAAGTTGAAGTCAAGGTAATGTTTTGATTATTACTATGATTATTACTATAGCATAGTAGTAAATTTGATCCATGACTGGAATTTTTTTTATTTTTAACCATTTAGAGTCCTTGCAATGAATCATCAAAGCATTTTGAAATTTACAGACTTCAGCACTGCAGTCTATTTTCTTTGTATAGTTAATTATTTTGTATTTTAATACTAAGTTGCATAGTTGTTGGCAAATGATTAGTATACCTGGTGGTCACTGCAGAATTTACACAATTTCTCTATAGTAAGAAAATTGGTATAAATGTATAATGCTTCTATAAATATCAAGAAGTGATAATATTTTTTTGGATTAAGTTGGACAATATAACAAACAGGCCCTAATAGTCATACCAATATGTAGATGTTATTACATTTCTTTCAACTATTGCATTTTTTTTTAAATATTTGTTACTTACAGGTGGCAGATCCTGTTGTCACATTCTGCGAAACAGTTGTTGATACGTCATCAATGAAGTGCTTTGCCGAAACACCTAACAAAAAGAATAAAATTACCATGGTGCATCTCTTTGCCATTTTTCCCATACCTTTTTTTACCATATTTCAGCATTTATCCTGTGCGATTGTTATTAAAATACGGGATACACACAGGTAGCAGAGCCTCTAGAGAAAGGGTTGTCAGAGGATATTGAAAACAGTGTAGTATGCATTGACTGGAAGCAGAAAGATATAAGTGACTTCTTCCAGAAGAGGTATGACTGGGACGTGCTCTCAGCAAGGTCAATTTGGGCATTTGGACCCGATAAGCAGGTACGGGGAAATTCATGTTTTTCTCAATATCAGTACATTTTGTTATTATGACTTGTGATAGAATGGGACCGGGCTGTTAATTTTTGTTTGAAAAGTTCCCTGTTCTTTCTTATCAATTAGTATGCAAAGTAGTTAGCAATCCATATTAATACGCCTTTGTGTAATGTTTCAGGGCCCTAATATTTTAATGGATGATACTTTGCCGAGTGAGGTTGACAAGCATTTGCTGAGTGCAGTCAAGGACTCCATTGTTCAGGGGTGAGATTGTTTTCTTGCACAGATGCTTGTAGAAAACTAACGGTACATTGTAATAAACCCCAATTGCGGCCAAATTTGTTTTTTAAACATTTGGGTTATTGCAGATATTGGAAGTCTAGTCAACTTTTGTAAAATTAATCTATTTGGTAATGTTTATCAAAGTCAAAAACTGCCTCCCTGATATATTAGTGAAGTGTTATTTCATACCAAAACATTTATTGGCATAAATTTTTTTTTTTTTATGAGGCTATGGTACTATGCATAGTGCGGATTGGTCCGTACTATGGATCAAAATCTCTGTTTTCAAAGTCCAAACAGTCGATCTGAACCGTTCAACAATCTCCATATGAAAATTTATTTGTAGATCAAACTTTACATTTTTTAGAATTTTTTTTTACTATTTTTGTAGATAGGTAAAATATCACCTGATCTGAAAATTCTAGACCATTCAAAAGTAGTGATTTTCTACCTATCTAAAAATAGTTACAAAATTATAAAAAATGTAAAATTTAGTCTGCAAGTATATTTTCGTATGGAGGTCGTATTGGACAGTTCAGATCGTCAATCCATAGTACAGATCAATGTGCGCTATGCATAGTACCATAGCCTGAGCCTCACTCATAAAGCTCCATTATTTTCTAGTGTCTATATCAAATTAATTTATTTTCTCTTATTTTGTTAACCTTATTTTGTTGCTAATCTGACAGATTCCAGTGGGGCGCCAGAGAGGGTCCTCTGTGCGATGAACCAATAAGGAATGTGAAGTTTAAAATACTAAATGCTACATTAGCCCAGGAGCCATTGCACAGAGGCGGTGGCCAGATCATACCCACTGCACGCCGTGTTGTCTATTCTGCCTTTCTAATGGCTAATCCACGGCTTATGGAACCTGTTTATTACATTGAGGTTTGTTAATCTTTTATTATTAATCTTGTATAACTTAAAATCTAAATCTGCAATATCCAATGTATATGTTGCAACTTGGAACTATTTACCATCAGGGTTGGAAATAGAAAATTTAGATTTGGGGGGTTGAAATGTAAAAATGCATAATGTGTTGTCACTGGGATTTGAACCCAAGTCTCCACAACTACAAAATGAAATTCTAACAACTAGGCTACAAGCACACATTTGACATTTTATGAGGGGGCTTGTATTATATAAAAACTAAAAAAAGTAAACAAAATTTCAATGAAATTTCCATACACATGATGAAAATTTTAAAATCATGGGGGTTCCTAAGCACCCCCATACTACCTTAAGATCTGCCTGTTAACCTTCTTGACACTAGCATTTACTTGGCTTACCTAGGCATTTTTGGCCTGTTAAAGGAAAATTTTGTTCACTGTTCATTTATTGGAAGAAAAGATCAATCATTTTGAAACATTATACAAATAACCGTTAAGAAGATTATTAAACAAAGAGAGGTTTCCACTTTTTGACTGACTGAGGCTGCTGTCCTTGATCTGGTTCTCTTCAACTATAATTATATTTTGTTCAGTCGCTTAGTATAGTAGGGGTCGACGTGACAATTATTTCTAATATTTTGGTAGTTGATGGCTATTTTACATTTTCTCATAACGGGATTTTACAGATACAAACACCAATTGATTGTGTCTCTGCAATATATACGGTATTGTCAAAAAGGAGGGGGCACGTAACTGCAGATATACCGAAGCCTGGCACACCCATATATATTATCAAGGTGAGAGTATTTTTATTTCACAAGTGTTATTTAGCTATTTTGCTCAACTAATGATGACGGAGCACTCTGATATTTGGATGCGAGTTTAATTATACCATACTGTTTTTCATAGCTTCAACTTTAAAAAAAAAAATATGAGGTGCTTCTCTTTAATTAAACTCATGATGGTTGAATTTATGTTGTGATTTCAGGCATTTTTACCCGTGATAGAATCTTTTGGGTTTGAAACCGATCTTCGATACCACACCCAGGGCCAGGCATTCTGTCTATCAGTATTCGACCACTGGGCTATTGTACCAGGTGATCCACTTGATAAGAGTATTGCTCTTCGGCCACTGGAGCCTGCACCAATGCAGCATCTAGCACGTGAATTCATGGTCAAAACAAGACGCCGCAAGGTAATTGTTTTTAGATAAATTGGGTTATTTTAAGTATAGTATCACCTGTCCCCTATAATTATTGATTTATTATTTGCTTAGAAACTTAATAAAGAAATAGTACTCTGGTAGGTACAAATACTAAAGCGGATTTATTTATTATTTTTTCTTTTTGTTAGTGAGAATTAAATGTTTAGGCCGCACTGTGTTTGTGGTGCAAAACCTAATTGAGATACCAGTAGAGCCAAGGAACATGATTTTCTTAACTTAAATGTTGGTCTCTTTATAAGGTTGGATTTCTAAATTATTCTTCATTTTTTCTTCTCATATTATAACAGGGTATGAGTGAGGATGTGAGCATAAATAAATTCTTCGACGAGGCTATGGTTAACGAGCTCGCACAACAAGCTGCTGACCTGCACCTTCAGATGATGTGACCTTGTACTACATTATATATATTTTTCAATTCCTACTTACCACTTTTGTATGGTAGATTGTCTTATGAGATTTTGATTTAAAATAGTGGCTTTAGAAATTTATCAGAATGTAGGACATCTTAGGAAGTGCAACTTATTTCTCTTTTACTTTATGCGATACAATGTATTATTAGGCTTTAGATTAGAGGTGTGTGAAAAAGTTGAGTAGGGCAATGCACATTCTAAGTTTGGTTGAATTAGAGGGTAAAAGAGCTGAAAACAGGATAGATATTCACATGCTATGAGGATTTTAAAGATACCAAAAGGGCTAATATGGTCAATGTAGAAGACGGGTTATCTTAGTCATTGTCTACCTGTACTGTGTTCTTGATTAACTGTATAAGATATCTAGTGAGGCTATGGTAATACGCATATTATGGATCTACCTGTACTATGGATCCATTTCTCTAATATTAAAGTTCAAATAGTTGATTCGAACCGTTCAATATAATCTCCATGTGAAAATGTACTTGTAGACCAATATTTACACTGTTTAGAATTTTTTATTTTCTAGATAGGTTGAAAATCACTTGCTTTGGATGGTCCAGAATATTCAAATCAAGTACATATCTTAAAAATGGCAAAAGGTTCTTAAAAAATGTAAAATTTGTTTTTGCAAGTACATTTTCTTCATATGTTCATCAGTTTAGATCGAATGTTTGAATTTTAAAAACGAAGATATGAGCTTATAAGTACAGGCCACTGTATGTTAGCATGGGGAGGATTCAAATATCTCTAATTTTTTGTTTGTTTTCAATATGCTTCTATTTTTTTAAACTTTAATAACTCAAAATTTAAAACTTAAAAGTCAAAATAAAATTATTAAATATGATATATATTATTTATCTATGCATATGTAAAAAATTATAATATTTTAACTTTGTTGTTGTATTTGTCATCAAGAGCTTGTAAAAATGTATTGATGTGGATAATTTTTAGATATTTATTTTTAAACTTATTGATTCACATAAAATTAAAATTGAAATGTGGTAACTTTTTATGAGCACAGAGAGAAAATAATATAAATTACATTTAATGGTTTTATTTTGACGTTTGTAATTAAAATTTTGAGTTTATTAACATTTTAAAAAGGAAGATATGATAGAAATACAAAAAAAATAAAGACATTTGAAGAAAGATTACTATAGCCTCATACTAAAATATTTTATGGTACTCACATCCGTGTCAGTAAAAATAAGAAAATAAGAAAATAATATTTTCTTTAACTTCTATTTTGTATTTTGTTGTATCTAAACCCGTTCGTGGTACGACTCTAATTAAACACACAAAAGACAAAATATTCTCTAAAGAAAATAATAATTATCAACAAACAAAATAAGTAAACTAATAAAAAAGAGAAGATGCTGTTATTAAATGCAACAGGTACGGATAATGGTCCTACAAGGACCTACTGATGCTGGTGCGGATCATCATTTAGCACTGTAATTGCTCCACGATCATTTCCATAAAGAACTATCTAACATGCGTTCTTGCAATTTTAAAATCTGGTATTACACTTGTCATGTATTACATACATCAGTATGTCTATGTTTTCAGAGGCTCTCTTGAGCTAGTGTAATTTATACACTAACAAGATTTGTGAATTATTTGTGAATAATTCAAATTTGAGCTATTGGGGAATCAATATTATTCAGTTTTTCAAACAAAATCCAAATTGGGAATTTTACAAATTATTCTCAATTTTTTTTCTCTCAATATATAAATCTGAATTATTTCCGAATCAAAACTTTTGACCCGCTAAATCTTTTTTGAATCATTAAATTGTCACTACGGTACATAGTGTATATCACCTGACATTACTGAACTTTTTATTTAATCTTAAAATCAGTGTTAAAAACTGTTTACGGTCTATTTAGATGCTCAAGGACGTATTAAAAAAAAATGGTTTGCTTTGAGATTCGTGTTTTGAAAATCTAAACGGTCTGAATTCTTCAAAAATCAACTCAAAACTTTTTGAGATATCTCATAGAATGTAACTTCCTCTTTGTCCCGCTATACATATTTGTCCTGAAGTCCTGATGCATTGCTCTTTGACAAATTCAACAGAAAGCAAAAATAAGAGACTACATATTCTCACTAGGTGAATATAGGGTTGCTAAATTTGATAAGAAGAAAAAAAGTTTCTTTCATGGATAATTTACAATTTTCAAAAATACTCCACAAGAACCCACAAAATGTAATCTCCTCTATAACCCAAAACAATGTAGGATTAATTTAAGCATTTTAACCCTAATTTTGCAGGGTACACAGAACAACACTTGGATATTTTCATAAGGGTCCCTAAATTTTTTTTACCATCTATTACTAATTTAATATCATACAAATTGTTTTCCCTCGAATGTTTGGCGAAATTGCCAAGTAGAAGGTGCCACATGATAAGATGTGACGGTTCCACCACCTCTGGTAGTGACTTCAAAGGAGAGCGGCTGGTCCCGCAAGTCAGCATCACACTGCCATATCTGGCCCCAGTTTCTGCCCATCGAGATCCAGCCAGTTCTCGTCCCCTTTACTTTCACAGCCGTAATTTCACCATCAGAACCAACATTGGTTATTAACACTTGGTGAAAATAGGAGCTCCCGGTCACAGTAAACCTCATCCCGCCCGTTCTCTGGCATTTTACCCTGCATTTATATTCCGAGACAGTATGTTTCATACAAGAACTAATCAGGGTTTGGTTGGCCAAACAATTAATATGATAGGTGCAAAACAGTCTTTTATCATGGAGTTGTCAACAAACAAAATGAACGATTAAATTCAAATAATTGGAGAAAATTTATTAAACCCCAGAACTTTACATTCCACAGAATAATTGAGGTTAGGGATGTTCAAATGGTCGGTTCGGTTAAAATCGAATTAAAATAGTCAAACCAAAATTGTATTCGATTTTAACAAATCTAACTGAACCAAGAAAAAGAAGTAAATGTCAGTTTATTTGGTTGAACCGAAATAAGAGAGATTAAATTGCAAATGGTCAAAACTCAATACATACACAAATATATTTAATAATCATAGAAATAAATATCAAGATATATATCGGCCCAACTGAAACTAAGAGAAATGAAACAAACCAAATAAAAAAAACTCGAAGTAATTCAAAAATTCAACTGAACCGAACTATTTGACAGTTCGGTTGGCAACCAAATAAATCAGATCCAATAAGCAGTTTACTCCTTTAAGGGGCTCCCGTCTAAACTTAAAAAACTGAACTCTTGAATAATAAAACTCAGTCCTTCAAATCTAAGATTTTGCACAATAGACCACGATGGATGAAGCACATAGAATGAAAGTATGGATCACATTATTTATGTACCTTCGGTATTGAACAGGCACAACGTTCGCTATTGTTTTCGCAATGCCGGCAAAAGCAGCAACTGACATCTCAAAGTGCTCCCTTGGGAAATTGCACCAACCTCCGTCTTCATATGGCAACCACCAATTTGGTGCACAGAAATCAGTAGCAGTGACAACAATTGACGGACTTCCCTGCCAATATGCTCAAACTTAGCTTATGTTGCTTTATTTTTTATATTTTTCAGTTCTTTATACAAGTAAATTTTGTAATGGTTTAATGTGACCTTCTTCAAATTCTTTCTTTTGCATTTTTGAGTTATGATCCCTAAATTAGAATTTCAATTAACCTATCTCAATTTCTGGAATAGTCAGACTTTAATTTAATATACCACCTTGTAGAGTATTTCACCATTGAATTATCCATTTAATCAACTAATTAGGGGTATCAATGGCATTTTCCATGATAATACCAAAGGAAGGAGATATCTCACCTGTGACCTTCCTGTGGAAAAATTTACAAAATTACCTGCATTTTTCCTTCTTATTTTATTAACAAATGCTGACTTACAACTTCCGGTAATTACCGCTCTCATTAAGGAAAATAACTCCCTTGATCTTTTCTTTTCAAATATACTCTTCATATTCCTTTTGAACAGGAGAGCAAAATAACATAACCAGAGCACTTTACAAAAAAAAAAATATATATGAAGGGGTTATTTCCAGGTAAAGATTTTAACAGAGCAGTTTTGGCGTCATGCAATGCACAAACTATATTATTAAAACAACACTGGATATGATTCATGCACTGAATGAAGCCAAAACTAATCTGTTAAATCTTTAAGTGTTCTTTCCTTCTCAAGCAGGATGTACCAATTCCAGCATCCAAAACTGGTGTGACAGTAAAAATTTACTATTGATTCTGACAAACCATACCTGTAAGCACCAGTGAATGTGGTCTACACACCGAATCTCGAAGCATACCCCACAAGCACCGCCTCTACCAAACAAGGCACTGCTCAGCCCGGTTGTGTCTCTCCCGTAACCCGCTTCATCTAAGTCTCCATATCCGCATGCACCACCTTAGCACAAGGCATTTTGTTGAATAGATTAGCTTATATGTACACTGTAAAAATCAAGCATCACACTATTGCAGTATGGTTTCCTTATTTTTTCTTTCTTCCTTTGTTTTTTATTTTGGGGGGAATTTTACTTATGTCCCCTCAGAACCTTTGAAATTACTTATTTGCACCTCAAAAATTCATAATATTACTTTTACCCTTTTAAATTTCAAAAACCACAAAATTTACCCCAAAAACTCTAAATTTGTAAAGTGTCCATTTTACCCTTTATTACAAAAATAAAAAATATGTAAGCCCCTTTAAGATAAATAAATATGATACGTATTTTAGAGGTGGGGGTGGGAATACGTAATTTCATGGTTTTTGAGGGGTATACATGAAATTCCTCCGTTTTTTGGGTCAAACAGCCTACTTGCTCAGACACGGTTCCAAATTTTAAAATTTTTTAACAACATTTGCCATTCTAACTGGAAATGCAGGATATTTCTCGATTAATATATATGAAAATGTGTTTTTTTTTCTACATAAAAAAATAAATCTGAAATCTCATCTCTCTCCCATTCAAATAAAACCATTGAACCACCACTTCTTCAAGTACACTAATTTTTTGCTTTTTTAAAGGAGGAACAATTTTGGGTTTTCAGCATTTCAAAATTTGATTTATAAAATTAAAACAAACATAGAAAAACTTGTAAAATGGTACCAGTAACACCAGAGAGCTGGTTCTCTTTAACAAAAGTCGCTGAAGCTGATCGCCATTCTTCAATTTCATTTCCATTTCTTCCCATTTCGATTTCCCCTCTTGCCAAGCCAGAATAGAACAGATAAAACAAGAAGCAAGAAAACAGAGAGATTTTGGTTTGTAGTGAAATCATCTCTCTTGCTTGTGCTTCTTGGTCGAGAGAAGAAGAGAGAGGTGCTCTTTCTAAGCGGCGCACAACTGCTTTTTGTATCTTTCCGAGACATTTTGGGTAAAGATTTTAACAGAGCTATTTTAGCTTTATGCAGGGTACAAACTTTAGAAAAAAAGCAGCACTTTATAAGCTTCCTAAGCTGCATGAAATAAAACTACTCTGTTAATATATTTACCCGACATTTTGATGAATTCATCTCCCTAAAGTAACCTAATCTTTGAATTTATATTGACACCGTCAGATCTGTTTTGACACGACTTTTAAAGCCCAGTTTCTGATCGCACGGACGTATATAAATTCAAAATTTAAGTTACTGCAGAGAAATTTGGACCCCTTTTTCGAGACAGTTTGATTTGATCGGGATAATGGAAAAATATAGTACTCCTTTGCAATGAGTACCCGTGCTCTGTAATTCTGACAATTTCAGATTGGTACAATTTATAAGATTGCCCCACTAAAAAGGTGCTTTAGGTCAGTTATAACTGTTAAATTTAATACATGTACTTGGTAAGCATGTGTGCCTCAAAAAGTAGAAAACTGGATGCTTGATTTTGAAGTAAGTAGGTTTTTTTAAAATAATATATATATCAACAAAATTAAAATATGGTGCACTACATTTTGAATTCGGATCACCTCCGGTACTGTAAAAGAGAATATATTAAAATTAGTGTATTCGGACCATTCTTTTAATCTGGAACGAATCTTAAAAGGGATCCCTACATTTTCAATAGACACCGAATTGACTTAGATTCAACTGAGAATAAATCTGAACCGTAAAATTGTGAGTCCCACTTTACAGTGTGTTAGAAAATTATAACTTTTAGAGATTTTAAAAAACTTTCAAAAGAATGGTATGAATAACAGAGGTTACTGGTAATTTTATTTTTTAAATCTCTTAAAAGAATTGTAAAACATGGTTGGTCCATGGTGATTTAGTCAAAGACAAAGGACTTTCTGGAAAAGGTTGTGTTATGCCATTGGCCTTTACTGGGATTTGGTAATTTGGCTGTATTGAGGATTTTCTGTGGCCTTTACAAAACTATCACACGTGTGCTGAACTCCCCTGCTATTAAATAGTCACAAAATTCGAATAATTCATTTTTTTTTTGGTGATGCTAAAATGAACGCCGAATTAATCGGTTGACTGAACTTTAACCCAATTATTCGCGAATAATTAGCAAATTTTACGAATTTTTTTTGAATTTTACAAATTATTCACAAATTTTTCTCTAATTTTTCTCATAATTTTTTTTTGGGATATTTTTTGCTCCCTTGCAGGGCTGAGATCTCTGATCCAGATAATTTTGAATTATTCTCGAATTATATCCGAATTATTCTCGAGTCACTATGCATTGACAGACATTGGAGTTGAATAAAGCAAAAGAACATTACCATAGTTGATTCTCCATCACCCCTGACCAAAGGCGGAGCTAGACTTTCTAACTATGAGGGTCAAACTTGAATGGGGTAAATCATTTAAAATTTTCTACTGCAGATGGGGGTCAATTTTACAATATTTATAGCATTTTACTCTAAATTATATAAAAATTGTGTACAAATACAAAATTTTTGAAAACAAATGGGGTCAATTGACCCCATTTTCTCTTACTCCCTCCGCCACTGCCCATGACATATAAGTACAACTCTCTTTGAAATCGGTTCGATACTCGTTCAAAACTGTCTAATTCGCTTCATATTATTTGGGCGCTCAATCTGTACGAATATTAAAGTGATACGCACAAGTTATGAATAGATCAGATGGTTCCAAGTGAGTATCAGACCAATTTAGATATGATGCTCATCGGACGCGCCCTGTTTATTTATGAGTATCTTATGTCTCTGTTATAAAATACAGCTTATTTTCTTACCTATTTAATTATATATTTAAATTTGATTATTAAAATAAATCCGTAGTTTTTTTTTTTTTTTTTGGTGAAATATGACCGTAGGCTCCGCATAAGTATAGGGAAGTTTAGATGACATGCATTGATTTCTGATTACATATTCAAGAAAAGAGAGTAGGTAAATCCTAAGTAGTAAAGTTGCAGTCCCTGCCAAATTTGCAATAATATAATAAGTCGGTAGCAGTTGGGTTTAGGGGGACCAGGATTCTCTGCGGAGTTTTTAACCTGCGAAGCTGTTCAAAGTTAATCGGACGGTCCAGATTTAATCTCAGCCGGTGAGTGCTCGAGATGATGGAGGGAGCAGTATTAATTTTGCTTTGGGATTCTTGCCATAATCTTATTTGGTCCGTCCGATCAAAACAAACGGACCAGATTCAAAGAACTGCACAGCTCCACAAGTAAAAACTCCGCAGAGGATATGATTCCGGGTTTAGGGCTGGCAATGAGCTGGTTCGGTTCGAGTTAGATCACCATTATAGCTCATTCGTTTTAACAATGAGCGAGTCAATATTAGAGCCCGAGTTAAAAAAGTGGCTCGTTCGTTTTGACAACCAGCGAGCTGAGCCAGCTCGTGGGTCAAAAGCTCAAATTTATTAAATAATATATTAAGTTTGCAACTAAATTCATACATATAAAAATACAAAATTTCCGAACTCATACAAACATAGTTTATAAATAAATTAATGCATACCAAATTCACACAAATTCATACTTGGATCGAGCTGACTCGCCAGCTCGCGAGTGAGCTAAGCCCCAGCTCAAACTCGTTAATTTTGAACCGAACTAGTGATGAGCTAACTCATTAATAGCTCGGTCCACTAACAAATGAGCTGTTAGCAAGTCACGATCTATCCACAAGCTACAAGTTTTTTTGCAAGTCCGATTGGATTTCAAATAACAAGTTGGAAAATTATCTTTTAGGTTCAAATTATTTTTATTAGACAATATGGTATAGTCTTCTTGTGTGTAACATTATAATTTATAACTAACCAGAGACGACAGTTACAACTAGAAGACAAAGTATATAATTAAATTCCAGTTTATACTAGAGAACAAAATAAGGCCTCATTAGAGAACAAAAATATTATCCCAACTAATTAAAGATCAAAACAAAACATAAATATTGCACATCATCAAAATCCAATTGCACCAAACACAAAAAATCATTATATTATCCAAGTCCAAATATAAAAATGTTAGTTTTATAACTGTATTCATAATTAAATTCATTATATTTTTTAAACCATATTCTATCCAGTTAATCGGATTCAAATAGATTTTGATTGGGATCTGAATCCGAGACTGGATCGAAATTGAATAATCAGATAAAAGTAACACAATTTTTTTGAGTAAAGCTAAAATCTATCGGATTGGTTTTAAACGACGAATCCAAACTGTTGAAATCTATCTACTTTACGAGTTGTGTGTTTTCATGAGAAAATTTTAAATTTTCAAATCAATCTAGTGTAAGATCAAGTGGTCAAAATTAGAAGATTTATAAATTAATTTTAATACATTCATTTTTTAACTTTTTTTACCACATAACTCTACACAAATTAATTCAAAATTATTAAATTTCGCACGTAGACTCATCACTCAACAATTTGAATTCGTAGTTTGAAATCAATCAGATAAGTTTTAAAATTGAATTCACAAAGTAATTTAATGAACTTAAGAACACTCTAGTTCTGCTCCAATATTTCCCTCTCTGTTCCACTTTTTTTTTTTTTTTTTTTTTTATATCTCTTTGATAACTGTTTTTTTTTATTATCTATGATAACTAAATGGACAGAATGGACCACTACAACATATTAAATTTGAACATGATATGCGTGAAACATTAAATGTACTTATAAAGTCCAATGAACATGCACATGTTTGAATAAACCTATACTTTTTGAAAAAAAAATAAAGAATTAATTTTCTATATGCCCTTCAAAACTACTTCAATTTCTTAGTTTTCTTCAAACTCTTTAATATATTACATTTGAATTTCAACTCTTCTTTGTCTTTCACATATGTCCTTACAATCAACAAAATTCAATTAATGCTAGTTGAATTGCACAAACTAAAATTAACTGTCTATTTCTGTATACTGATATCCGCACAACATAATTTGTTAATGACGCAATATTATTTAATTTTTTTAATTTGATAAACAAATTTACTCTTTAGTTGCCCCTCAAACATGTGATCATCTTTTCTTAATTATTTTGCAATATTAATCCCATAAAGGAAACAAATATGTTGTACAATTAATGCCCCTAGTAGATCAGTTAATTTTTTTAATAGGGACAAATATTTCCGTAGCTATCTAGGTTCAGATGAGAAGCAATTAGTAATTTTTTTTTTACTTTTTTGTTATTTTATTGGAAATTTAAAGTATATCAAACTTCTATTTTTATATAATGACGAACATGTTTTTTTATTTACAAGTTCATTATATATGGCAATTACAAACATCAAGATAATGCACTAAGCATATATTAAAAGTTTTTGAAGAACAAGACAATTGATTAATTAAGCTAAAAGAAACAAATTAAGTCATCTGTAAAAGCAAAAGTTTTTTCATAATCAAATAAAAAAAATAACCTGTTTAAAATTTTCTTTCACTTAATTTCAAGAAAATTAATAAAAAAAAAAATCTTTAGTTTCTACTATTAGTTGGTGATTTAGGTTTATAATAACTTCCAATTTTATGCAAAAGCCTTTCATGAAAAAAATAATTGGATATAGTCCACAATCATACAATTAGACATCAAGGACAATCATATAAATGATATAATATAGAGACATTACCTAATATGCATGTCTAATTAGAAACGCATTATCTCTTTATCAGGTCCATATTAGGGAGATGCTAAACTTTTGGAAGGTATAGACAATTTTACACTTAACTTTTAATCATTTCCTTCTAAAGCTACTTTTTCTTTTTTTTTTCCTTATTTTAGAAATAAAGATCATGTACTAATAATGGAAATTATACAAATTAAGACAAGGGATGAAGGGAAAGCAAATATGCATTAAAAAAATAAAGTTACAAAAATACAAGAGGGTGTTATAGATTTGTGACAAAAAAAACTTAGATGATAATTATATAAGTAAGATATAGGATTGGACATTTGTATCATTTTTTTTTAAATATTTGCAATAAAATTTCTTTCCATCCGTTACATCTCAAATTGAGAGAAAAATCTATTTTATTGATTATAATAATGTAAGATTAATCATTAACTCTTCATCTCCAACATAATTTTGTAAACCAAACACAATTTTATCTCAGCATCTCTGAGATTAATGTGATTGTGTGACATAAACCTTGGATACTGTTTTACTAAATGAGGCAGCAAGTGAAGTGACCACAAGAGCAAAGGACACTAAAAACAAGTAACGGTTCATTAAATTTAAAAATTGGAATTGATATCTGGTTGGTACCCACCTGCTGCAGGTTCGGTACCAACTAGAATTTTGTCGTCCAGGACAGACCAAATTAATATCATAATATTAATGACACAATTCAACAGAGAAGTAAACATAAGAAAGGAAATAATTTATAATTCTATGCTTGTTTTTAGTTTTACAAGATACAAAATATTTTTTTCTTTATTCTTTCTATTTTTATGAAAGCTGGCTTATTTATGTTATTGATATCTCTAGCTCCTAAGAGTAAAAGACGGTTTGATGGATATCGGATTAAATTTAATGTGATGTTTAATCGGAGTCGTTCAATCTACATTGAGATTCGTATGAATTTGATTCAAACAAATTTTAAAGTTATTTACGTGACTTTTGACGCAGACTGAGCAGTAGCCGAAATCCAACCCATCCCTCTTTCATTAACAGATACCACAAATTCGAAAAGATTATTGGATCGAAATCCATTCGATGTTTGGTTTAAGCCGTCTGATTTGTGTTGATGTTCATACAAGCGGATTTAAATATGCACTAATTTCAACCGTTCTATGAATCTAAACTATCAGCGCAAAGCTTGATGTAAATCAGAAGAATTTTGGTCTGATGCATGTTGGAAGCCCACCTCTCTCGGTATAGAGTTTTCGATGTTTTTTTACTTGTTACCAATGTGTTTTTTTAAGTAAAAGTTGGAGGTTAAGGCACCCATTACTTAATTTTTTTACTTGAATTTTAGTCTGGTGTCCGTTGGAAGCCCACCTATCTCTGTATAGAGTTTTTGATTACTTGTTACCAATGTTTTTTTTAAGTAAGAATTAGAGGTCAAGCCACCCATTACCCAATTATTTAATATCCACAAGAAATTTTTCCATCCAAATTTCGAACCTACAACTTCATACATGAAAGACATTACTTTCACCACTAAATCAAATACCAATTCTTACTTGTTTACCAATGTATTTCACATTATCATTGATTTCCATAAAAAAATATAAAAAAGTCGCAAATTGATATAAATTAAATGAAATGGTCTATTATGTATATACTATATACCAAATCCTTTTGTATAATCTAAAAAAACAATTAAAAATTTGATCCAGCCCACAATTTTGTCCAATTGTATCGTTTGTAGATTGTTACATCATAAACTATATAAGGCCCGGTTCAAAGCCCAAAACTTTCTCCCATTTTCTCAAATAGATTAAAAACTACTTTTACATCTCTTCGTCGCTTTTAGTAAAATGGATCATCGCTTTTAGTAATCCAATTTCTATCGTACGATACAAATCCATCGGTTTCGATTTGTGACGCGTGACGCGTAAAATCCTTCGAAATAAATGGTAAATAATTTAACACAGTAGTTTTAGCTTAGTGCAGAGCAATGACTGTAGAATCAATACCCCGCTGCATATGTTTTATGCGCTGATCGAAGCTAAAAATACTCTGTTCAAATATACACCCGAAATAAAACCCCACGGGAAGACCTCCATTTGTCCATTTACCCGATCATTTTTTCGCTACTTCCATCCAAACCCCGATGAGCGGTGGCGGCAGCAAAGAGGAGGAGGTGATGACCGGAGCGGGTCAAGCGGGTCGTAACACAATGGACGTCGAATCTCTGGTGAAGTCCTTCATCGGCATCACCTCGGCCTCTCGCGAGGAAGCGCTCTTCTTCCTCGAGAGCCATGAATGGCATCTGGACCCCGCCATTGAGTCCTTCTTCGAAGACCAGCCTCTGGCAGGGGAAGAAGAAAATAATGAGGAAGATGAAGGGGAAGGAGAAGAGAATCAAGAGTTAGAAGGGAAAGAGGCTGACAGTGATGACGAGGATTACATTCCTTCAGAAAGCGAAGACGCGGGTGATACTTCTGTGGCGCGTCCTTCTGTGGCCGTGCGTGTGGGCGGGTCGGGTTCGAGAGGGAAAGAGAAGGCTGGGAAGTCGAGTAAGAGATCAGCAATCACAACCTTTTCAGATCTTAAGAGGAAGGCAGAGTCAGACTCGGACTCTGATACTGATTCTGATGAGGATCAGGATTACTACGCTGGAGGAGAGAAGAGGTGAGGTACCTGATACTGATTCAGGATTCTTGGTTTTCTGGTATAGTGGTACTAGTATGTATCAGCTTTCTTGTAGGGTTTGGGTGAGTATCCCCTGTGGTACCCTGAGTCCATATCCTCTGAGACATCTCGAATTTTCAGTTTATCTAAGCCGGTATTATTGTGCTTTGAGATTCGTGCAGACATGATTTAAACTGTCTGATTTCTGCATATGAATTCAAAGTTTGAGATATCTTAGGGGATGCAAATTTGCAGTACCCTACCATGTGGAATAACTCCCAGCCAAGCCAAAATCATTTCGGTGCCTATTTGAATTGTTGGGGGTCGTTTTGAGAATCATACCAGGTTAAAGCGGATGATGCAAATCTCATTCTACATGGTAGGGTACCGCACTGGATCTGAGCCCATATGGTTTAGTACTTCAGTGTTTGCATGTAATTGGCTGAGCTCCGTAGCGCAAGCTTGTAAGTTGTAACCTGAGTGCAGGCTAGGTAACTCTGACAGTTGCGTTTGCTTCTTAGGTTGGGTCTGGATATGGGCTTATCCAGTCCTGACCCAATATAGCCCCTGAAGCAGTTCTAACCGAACA
Organism: Carex arenaria; assembly: GCA_964058825.1. Lineage (NCBI taxonomy): Eukaryota > Viridiplantae > Streptophyta > Magnoliopsida > Poales > Cyperaceae > Carex > Carex arenaria. Next base: position 83,166 of record CAXKVW010000138.1, read on the forward strand.
GTCACCTTTTAGAAGCGTTTGAAGTGATTGAAAGCACTTATAATCAAACATAAATTGAACTAATTTTCTAAGTTGAACGATACATTCTGTAATTTGGCCAGAAAACTCGTTGATTTCACTAATATCCTATCAATTTGTAGAAGAACTTAGTAAATCATTGCCTTGTATTGATTATTACCAAATTAAGTGCCACTATCAGCCTGGCTGGTCCATGATGAAAGTAAATTAAGAAGTTTATTAAACTGAATAATACAACTTCTAAATGCACAATTTTACTTTTATCTTTTCCTGTTAGTGGAATGCTTGTCAGGGATTCATCTAGAAAGCGAAACCGTAATAATGGAGAAGCCATATTTGAGCAAGTTAGGAAATTTGCTAGACCTGCCCCATCTAAGTCTAAATCCAAGAGCTTTACTGGCAAGGGAAGGGTATTATCAAGTGAAGAAGCACCTTCTTCTAATGCTCAACAAACGGAGAGTATTTCTTACAATATTTACTTCTGGAGGAATGGTTTCACTGTAGATAATGGTCCCTTGAGAGGATTTGATGATCCAGAAAATGCCGCCTTTCTTGAGGTTAGTTAAATTTGTTGTGTTTATGTTCGTTTTCCAAATAAGCGATCATGGAAAATTTGCCAGGATTTTTTTAATTTAGTGACAAATTTAGAAAGTGAACCTAATTTATCAGGAATTTGGTGAAAATTCCCCTCACTTGTCACTACAAAAGATGATACTTTTGGAAATGTCAGATTGAATCATGGACACAAATTGATATGTGTATTGATTATAGGGTTCTTGTTAAATAAATAATAAACAATTGGTGTAATTAAAGTAGTATCATTCAAATTTTGAAATGATCCATGAGATTATAAATTGAAATGGCTAATAACATTTTCAAACTTGAGAAGTAATGTTGCTAATGTTCCAGCTTTAAATAAGGACTCACTTTTATAGAAGGGGTGTTTCTGCAGATAAAAAGGAGTGGTGTTTTGTTATTTCATGTATAATGTAGGATTATAGAGCAATTTTTCTGCTCATCTAAGTGCTGAACATTTACTGGCTGATTGGTTTAACCGGTCGAGCATTTTTTTTAGTTTATTTTAGCTTGTGCATTTTATTTGTTCTAGTTATTATAAAGATTGTCCATATATTATTTTAATGGCTATTTAGTATTCATCAAATGTCATAGTGCTGGTAGTTTGGTGTTTAGGGCTTATCTTAAGCAACTCAAATTTTGAGTTTAGATCCGGATCGCCTGATCAGAATTCGGGCCAATCTGGCCCAAGGTCCCTTTAATATTCGTGCTAAAACAGATCGGATGGTCCGGATCTAAACTCAAAATTTGAGTTAACTCAGGTGATATGTATTTGTGCCAAGGGTAGGGTTTTCACTTACAGAAATGTTTTTATTTTTATTTTTTTACGTTAATAGAATGATGCACCTGTTCTCAAAGTTTGATCGAAACACTAATCGTCATCTCTCTCTCTCTCTATAATATTTTTTTTTTCCTAATAGAGTATCAAGAAGTCTGCATGCCCAGAGGAACTTAAACCCTCTGACGGGTCGTCAGAGGTCCAGGTCAAGCTCGTTCACAGGCAAAGTAACTATCCCACCCAGGCTCCACGGCCTCCACATGTACGTATTACTTCTCCACCTATTACTTTTGTTCATAAGATGTTACAATTTGACTTGCACTAGTTCTCTTTAGTATTAGACTTTGCTGGCATTACATTGAAGTACCATACCGAATCATTTTGGCCTCTTTTTTATTTTCCAACTTGGAAGTAGGGGTGTCAGTGGTAACCTTTTATCCATTTACTTGACCCGTATGGTATTCAACAAGACAGGTACAGGTAAAGGTGAAGTTTTTTTTTTCTCATTAACATAGTGTTGGGTACGAGTAAAGACTATTTTGTACCCGTTACCCTATATGGTAATTATTAAAAATAAAATTATATATGGATATATATTTATATGGGGATGATGCATGATATGATATAGTTTTATTTATGCCCTTATATATCTATTCAGTGGCACCCTTTATCCGTTAACCCGATCCGTACCGTATTCGATAGACTAGTATGGGTGAGATTTTTTTTTCGTTAGCTTATCGGGTATTGGTAAAGTTTTGTTTTGTGATTTAATGGGTAAGGGTATGAAAATGCTTCCACCTGACCCATTGACACCTCTACTTGGAAAAGTGATATTATACCAGTGATCTTACTTTCTGATAGCATCACAGTAACACTGTAACAGTGTGGTACAATCCTTAAATTCAAGTATAGGGACTCATTTACCCCACTTGGATCTCATGCAGAAAAGATCAAGGCAGAATGGCACTTTCCGAGGCACAGGGAGAACCCTAGGTACTGATCCTACTGAGCAAGTGCCTGACACGACTGGTACTGATGTTCCCGTACCAGTACCAGTACTTGCCCCGGCTTCAAACTCCGCTCCTGGTTTTCGAGTGGATGAATCTCTCCCTACTACCTCTATCCAGATAAGGCTGTCAGATGGGACCCGCCTTGTGGCTCGTTTCAATACCAGTAATACTATAAGTGATCTGAGAGCATTCATTGATGCCTCTAGACCAAGTGGTACTGGTACAGATAGATCGTACCAGCTACAGACTGTTGGGTTCCCACCGAAACCTCTTGATGACGTCAGCAAGACAATTGAGGAAGAAGGGATAGCCAACTCAGTTGTTATCCAGAAGGCTTAGATATAACAAAATTTGCTTTTTTGTCGGTGCACAATCCAGGCACCAAATTTGCTTTTATAATTTCTTTTATTTCCCCCTAGTTCCCCACTCCCAATTTTACTTTTGGAAATGATAGCAGTATATAACTATATATATATATATATATATGCAGTATATGCACTAGTGAGACTAACAATTAGTAAGATTGCATTCCGTAGATCCCGATTAATCTCTTTTTTATCTTCGGGAAAAAATATTGGTATTTTTTTTAGTTAATTTCGGGCTTAACGGTTTAAGGGACCATCATTAGTGCTTTGAAATAGCACAGCATCATTAGTGTTTTTATTTGTTTTCTGAGTATTAATTATTTGTTCTCTGATTCGCTAATAATCGCATGACCATTACCTCTCTAAAGAAGCTGCCTAGTGGAAAAATCGTACAGATGTTCAATTTTGATATGATAATCTCTTTTAGTTTTAATATTTTAATAAATGTAGATTCTATATTCTGATGACTACCTTATGCTAAGGCGGATTCCAGTCACTGCGGGCCACTCAATAATGTTATCTTGCTTTAATGTTTTTTTTAAAGTGTTGACCTATAAGGCTATACTATTTTTTTTTATATTAGACTCGATATTTCAACGAGTGGGGTCCGGTCCAATGAATCCGTATCCCCTCAGCTTACACTCTTTAATTTTTTCAAGTATAGACCTTCTAGTGTACTAAATTTTCTGTATTAGACATGATTCTTAGGCTGTGTTCCGCAAGGAGAGATAAAATTCTCATTAATGGAAGGGGAAGGAAGCGTTTGGGAGTGAAGCTCACCTTGAACAGTGATTTTTACATCCCAAATTCAGGTGAAAATTATCGTCAAAAATCAATACGCGTTCACCTTTGTTTCCTCTCAGCTTTCTCTCCACTTCTTCTGTTGTGGACCGGGCAGCTGCAGTTTGAGGCACGGTTCCTCTTTGCACAGTGTTTTTTCCTTTCTCTCCCTCTGCGTAACCCCAATTGGAACACAGTCTTAAGGATTGGGGCGGGGGAGGGGGGGGGGGGGGGGTCCAATGGGTTCATATCTAGTGCGGTACCTTGCTGTTTATAATGAGATTTGCGTTGTCCATTTTAACTTGACACGAATCTCAAAGCGAGCTCTCTATAATCTAAATAGCCGTTTGATCTGCATTTAGATTTGCACAACTTTGAAGTGTGCGAATCTTAAAGTTGACTAAGTGTGGATTATGATGCTGATCAGACGGTTTTGATCTGGCATCATATCAAATTTGGTTCAATGTCTGTCGGACTGCCTTTGATTCGTCTTTTTAAAGGTTCATGCACCAAACTAAATTCTCATGAAGCAACTTTGAGTTTTATCATAGTTAGTCCATTATCTTTAGCATATTTCCTTTCTTTCTACATGACTCATGATATAATGAAGAAATAAAAATGTATCCATTTGTTTGTAAGACAAAAGAGGGACAAAATGATTTATCACAAGGAAAAGATGTCAATTGAAGCAATTATCTTGTAACAACTAAAATTCGTATACTTGATCAACACAAATTTTGATATAGATCGAACGGGTCTGATATGACATTGGACCGAATTTGACCTGATATCCATCGGACTGCTCCTGATTCCTTTCTTTAAAGGTTAATGCACCAAACTTAATTCTCATGAAGCAACTTTCCTTTCTAAGTGACTCAAGAGAAAATGAACAAATAAAATGTATCCATTAATTTGTTAGAGAAAAGAGGGACATAATGACTTATCACAAGGAAAAAGATGTCACTTGAAGCAATTATCTTGTAACAACTAACTAAAATTCGTATACTTGATCAGCACAAATTTTGATATAGATCTGACGGGTCTGATATGACATTGAACCGAATATGACCTGATATCCATCGGATTGCCCCTGATTCCTTTCTTTAGGGTATGTTTGGATGGTGTAAGAATAGCTAGAATAGCAAGCTATTCAAGAATAGTTGCTATTTGGAATAGCAATGTGCATCCAAACGATATTTTTGTTATTCGGAATAGCGAGAATAGCTGCTATTCTCTATTAATTACTTGGAAATGTTGTAATAGCTACTATTCGAAAGTGTGAATAGAGAAAAAAATATTTATTACCGTCAACACAGTTTCGAAATAATAAAATTGACACAAATTATTTTATCTCTACATCATGACAATTCATTTGAGACTCCACTTGCCTATCTTTTCTCTTAATAAGCACCTTGTTAACACTATTATTTATCAGTTATAGCTATTCACTATTCCAAATGTACAATCCAAATAATACTTTTGCTATTCTGAATAGCATCATTTTCACACTATTATGAAAATCACTGTTTTTTCACTATTCTTATCTACTATTCTAAATAGTAACTATTCTAGCTATTCTAGAGGTTAATGCACCAAACTTAATTCTCATGAAGCAACTTTTCTTTCTAAGGGTGCGTTTGGATGAATCAAGAATAGTGCAAGGATAGTAGCTATTTTAATTTTGAGAATAATAGCTATTCCAACAATTTGTAGAATTAGTAGAATAATGAGCAATCCCACAAAAGACAAACAAAGAATAGTGGCTATTCGCTAATCCAAACACACCCAAACGTAGATTAGTAGTTTGGAATAGTGCTAATCTGGAATAGTAGCTATTCTTCACCCACCCAAACGCACCCTAAGTGACTCATGAGAAAATGAAGAAATAAAATGTATCCATTAATTTGTTAGAGAAAAGAGGGACAAAATGACTTATCAAAAGGAAAAAAGATGTCTGTTGAAGCAATTATCTTGTAACAACTAATTAACTTAAGATTTTATGTATCTAGTGACCTCCAACGAAAATACCTTTGTTACCTTTCTTCTATCAATTGTCTTTTCATTTTTTAGTTGGCTGGTGTCAATATCTGATAGCTCATACACCACTTACACCAATGTTCTTTTTCTTTTTCTCCACTTCTATTGCAACAGTGTTATAGATTTTTTGATCACTGGTCTTTAATTAGGACTCGTCACCTTTTATCCAAATGACCAGAAAGAACATTCGTAAAAATATTTTCTATTCCAGGCATATTTATACTGATAAGAATATACTGGTAACAACTGATGCAATGCATGTTTTGGAGGTAAGAATCATTTATCTTGTACAGTCTAAAGGATCACCACTTGCAATTTGATCCTGACTTTTCAGATCAGATTAAATTCAGGAACAAATCTAAAGCTTAATTAGGAGTGGCTGAGCATTTCTATAAATTTAAAATTATCAATTTTGCTCTTTACATCTATAGTTTTTCATAGAGTGAGGCTATGGTACTATGCATAGCTCACTCTAGTTCATACTATGGATGCGTATTTCCATTTTCTAAGTCTAAATAGTCGATCTGTTTTGTTCAACATGATTTTTATATGAAAATATGCTTGGATGCCGAATTTTACATTATTTGGAATTGATTTTTTTTTAAATATGTACGAAATCTCTTGATTTAAAGATATAAAACAATTCTAAAACATGTAAAATTTGATTTTCAAGTACATTTTCATATCGAGATCACGATGAATGGTTCGGACCGGCTATTTCAAAAACTTTGAAAATAAAGATATGGATTCGTACTAAAATTCATTTAGTTAGCACACTAATAATTCAAAATTAATTAGTTACCGTTGATTTTTACCACCCACACAAGCTGGGATGGCGTAATTCGCACCAAATTAGCCGGTGCGCAAGCCCAGCTTGGGCACCAATTTTATTTTTTAGTTCTGTTATGTAGTGCGTATAATTTTTTTTGTATAAAACTTTGATCAGATTGTGCGTATAATTTGTAGTAATTTGCGCACCAACTTACTTAGTACAAAACACTGCTCAGATTGTGCGTATAATTTGTTGGAGTAATTTTTAGTTCGAATTTAGTACAAACTTCTATTTGTTAAACATGTGTATTTTATTTTCTACAATTTCTCTGTCTAATTTGATGTGAACATATAATTCTAAACACTAGATAACAAAACAAAATAGAACAAAAAAAAAAAAAATACTTGGTGCAAAAATTTCAAACACGACAGAACTAAACATTAACAAAAAAAAATTGGTGCGTAAGCTGGGCTTGCGCACTAGCTCAATTTGGTGTGCCAGCTCAGCTTGCATGTGTGATAAAAACTTAATTTTGATAGAGAGAATGATAATGTATTAATTTTCTTTAAGATGGTAACTAAAAAAAATACGGGGATCCATAATAGGACCGTAGCCTCAGTCATTTGTACAAGTATTTGTATCTTGTAGTCTTCTTATAAAAATAAAATTATATTATGATAACTTATATATATATTTGAGAACTAACATTTGGTCTAGTAGCTAAGGCATATGGTCTCTATGTGAGAGATCATAGGTTCAAAACGTAGATAAAAAAAAATCTTTTGTTGTAATAATAAAAGTAGAGGAGGGTTCCAATGCATCCAAAATTTCATACTCTCATTTGCTCCTAATATTTTATCTTCATTTTTAAAGTCCGAACAGTTGATCCGAACCGATCAACATGACCTTAATAATAAAATATGCTTGGAGACCAAATTTTATATTTTTTGGAATTATTTTTACTATTTTTTAAGATAGGTACAAAATCACTTTATCAGATGGTCCAGAATCTTCTTAAAACAATAATTTTGTACCTATCTTAAAAAATAGTAAAAAAATTCCAAAAAATATAAAATTTGGTCTCCAGGAATATTTTATTATGATGATCATGTTGAACGGTTCGGATTGACTATTCGGACTTTGAAAATGAAGATAAAAAAAAAAAAGATTAAGAGCAAATAGGAGCATAAAAATTTGGGTGCATTTAAACCCTCCTCATAAAAGTATTAAATAGTTGGGTAGCTTGACCTCTAATTTTTACCACAAAAAAAACTTATATATATTTTTGGTTCTTCCTCTGATTAAATTATAGGCATAAATTTTTATCCGAGCTGCCAATCTTTTTTTTTCTTTCAAAAGAGAAAGAAAGAAAAGTTTGGTAGCGACTTAACTGTTAAATCAATCATTGTTGAATATCCTAGTATCTCTTCATTAGCTGGCCATGAACTTGACCTCTCTAAATTAGACTTCACCAGTTCACCTACCTCTCTACAAAGTACAAACAGATAATATTCTTCACAATTTTCTTTCCTTTTCTATACTCTCCAAAAACTCCAACCTTTTTTGTTTTGAATGCTATATGTTAGGAGGAAATCATATCCTCTGCGGAGTTTTTACCTGCGGAGCTGTGCGGTTCTTTTAATCTGGTCCGTACGTTTTGATCGGACGGACCAAATAAGATTATGGCACGAATCTCAAAGCCAAATTAATACTGTTCCTCCATCATCTCGAGCCCTCACCTGCTGAGATTAAATCTGGACCGTCCGATCAACTCCGCAGGTTAAAAACTTCGCAGAGGATACTGGTCCTATGTTAGGAAAGAACATGGCACAGAGAAAATAAAAAATAAATAAGCCTTTTGTTTTCTTATTAAAAATATTAAATAATTACAAATTTAATCAAATTCTAAAAAACTTATAGAAGGTAGAAGGGCTGAGATTCTCTCTTCTTCCTCTTGAGCTGCATAATGCATTGTCAGGTTGAAGAGAGAAAAACAGGTATTTATATGGGTCGAAGGAAGAAATCCTAATTCCGCTGGATTATTCAGTAGAAATATTATTTTTGAAAATTTGATTAAAATCATGTCAATATCTTTAATTTAATTATTTCAAATAAAAAATTTCAGAATAATATTAGGAGCATCAACGGATACAATACGGAGGGAGGAAGCATTTTTCGTATTCGTATCTGATAAGTTAACCGAAAATTTACCCTTATATGTACCCAATATGCTAACGAAAACAAATATAATACGGTAGTACGGTACAAATATGATAAATGAATAAAATCATGCCATTGAAGTTAAGCATTTAACAATTTTCTTTTGCAATTAGTATTAATTAATTGATCATAGTTCAATTAAACTTCTCACAATTAAACTTCTCAAACTCTATAACATTTAATTTTACAAAAAAATATAATCACTCATTAAAACTAGATAAATTATTTGATTTTCATATGCGATTAATAATTGCATACAGGCACTCACTGTACATGATATGCATCATCTTAATAATTCATGCTCTGGAGAAATGGTCGGTCATGATCAATTTCTAACTTTGTTAATAATTGGTATACATTCAAGTAATTTATATCAACTACAGTCTTTATCACGTGCTTTTAATAAAGCACACATGCATGCATACTCATTCTGCACCTAATGAGTGAGAACACTCAACAAATAAAAAAAAAATAAAGGTTTAAAGTTTAAAGTTTTCAAGGTTTAAAGTTTATCTGCCTCAATATATATTTTTCCTATTTTTTATGTTTTAAGTCAAACACTCGTTCAAAATCGCCGACATATGTGTATATTTTACATCAAAGAAGATTATATATAGAGAGAGAGAGAGAGAGAGAGAGAGAGAGAGAGAGAGAGAGATAGAGATACATTTCAAATAAGACCCGTTTCTAATTTTAGACTTATATATTAGTAACTTAAAATGTAAACGTAGGCTATGACGTAAAGCTACAATATTAAAAGGATATGTGTACATATTATACATCACATACAGAAGAATGTATATTACATATCAGTCCATGCTATGAATTTATATATATCTAATTTTAAAGTTTAAATAGCTGATCTGAATTATTCAATATAATATTTATATAAAAATTTACTTGCAAGCTAAAATTTATATTTTTTAGGATAATTTAAAAGCTTTTTAGATAGGTAGAAAATTACTTGATTTGAAACTTCTGAACTATTCAAAAGCAATAATTTTTTACTTATCTAAAAAATATAAAATAAGTAAAATTTGGTACTTAACATTTTCATATGAAAATCATGTTCAACAATTCGAATTGATTATTTAAATATTAAAAATAGAAATATAGATCTATATATAGTACATTAGCACAGGTTGATATGTAATATTACCATAGTCTAAGTCAACCCAAAATATATATTTTTAATAAGACATGTTTTTTTTTTTTAATTTGAGAGTTATATATTACTATCTAAAACATTAAACGTAGGCTATGACGTTAAGCTGCGATTAGTAAAAGGGTATGTTGAGAGCTTATCTGGGTTAGTTAGCCAGAGGGTTCCTATCTACAATTATTTCAAAGTGCAAAGCAATGTTGTAAAATGCGGTTTTGTTCATGCATGCGGATGGCCACCGCATACCGCATATGCGGTATGCGGCCGCATATGCGGAATTTCATGCGGACTTATATATGCGGATTTTAAACTATATATTAATTTATTTCCACTCAAAACATGCAATATATTCACATTAAAAATTATTCGAACAATAAATTCGCACATATGCGGACCAATATGCGGACATATGCGGCTCAATCGCACATATGCAGACTAATATGCGGAAATATGCGGAAATATGCGGAAATATGCGGTCCAATATGCGGCCGCATATGCAAAACCGCATATTTGAGACCGCATGAAAATTTTCATGCGGTTTTCGACTGCAAACGCATATGCGGCCGCATATGCGGTCCATGCGGCCGCATTTAACAACACTGGTGCAAAGAGCAAAGCAAGGGAAATATGCCTCCTGGCAATTTATTTCCTCTGCTATTTCATGTTTTATTGCACAATAATGCAATAAAATGAGCAATCAAGGAGGGAGTGAAAAAAAGAAGAAGAAGAAGCAAATGGCTTCAATTTAGAATAGATTTTAACTTTCTAAAGTCTCCAGTATATTTTATGTTTGAAAGTAAGATTTGAAAATACTTCTAGAATGGAAAAGGGAGAATTTATTGAGGAGATAATATATTTAATATTCCTTGTTATTCTTTTATCATTACATAATAAAGTTTTATTATTCTATAAGAATAATGTAGGGAATTTCTTGTTAACATATGCTAATAACTTAATTTGAAGTCACGGAAGCAATTAATATTCTATCATAATATAATTTAATTGATTAGTACATAGCTGTACGCAATCAAGATTATTAACATCTTTGACAGATATTTATTTTGTGCAAATTAACATTGTTTTTGTTTTGTACTGCATCTATATATGTAGAATACATAGAAATTGTATAGCAAAGATGGAAATAATAATAATAATAATAAAATCTTTGTCACGACAATAGTTAGTGTTTTTGTATTACACACAATTGACATTAACAATATGTTTCATCAGACATTACATATTGCTTTCATAATAGAGTTGACATGTTATAGACTTATAGTAGAAGAGTTTTCCTTGCACTCAATTTCAAACTTTGTATTGTGATATTTGGAACAAATTGAAGCAAGAACACAATAATTAATTTCAAATTTTCATAATGATATTTAGGAAAATATTTTTTTAAGGAAGAAAATATATTAAAAAGGTTAAAAATGGTCAGAAATAAGATATGCATACATTTTTTTTAAAAATAAGATTTTGAATTTTTGTTGTCCATTTTATTTGTACTTTATTTTATAAATTTTTGACATTTAATATATATTTTTTTCTCTCTATTCTCGAATAAATTAAAATGACAGACCCAAATATCTCCTCAATATATATATATATATATATATTAAAAATGTTTAGAGTTTGGTGTGAATTAGCTAAAAAAATATATATATAATTGGTTTGTGCAATTTGGAATGAATAACAGAGATAGAGAGGGCTAAGATATGAGTTCCTTTCATGTCTCGAGGACTCGAAGCAGGCGTCATTAATGACGTTTTATCACCATTTCAAAGTCAACCCAAATAGCATCCATTTGCCAACACAACCACAACTTACATAATTACATTACGTTTCTTTTTTCCTCTCCAATTCCACTAGTTAGATTCTATGTGGTGGATTACATGCGTCAAACAACAAATTTAACAAAAAATTGTCCATAAACAAATTTAACAAAATCAAACAACAAATTTGATCTGGAGCGTAAGTTTAGGTTAGAAAATTTGTTTATTTATTCACTTTTAATTTTAATTTAAGAAATTGGAATTAAATGTGGCATGATTAGATGTGGCAGTTTCTTAATGAGCGAGTTATGAGCGAGTTGGGGTATGCTCATGCTCGACTCATTAAGTTAATGAGCGATAATGAGCGAGTTGTTAATGAATTTTTAGTGAGCGAGTTATGAACGAGTCACGAGTTATGAGCAATTTACTCACCCCTACATCTGACCGATACTCAATTACTTTAAAACTAAAAAATATTGAGGAGAGCAGAAGAAAACGAAGTTGAACATATGTGAGTTGCATGTATTGGTTAAGTTATTCTTATAAATAATTTTTTTTACAGTTTTGTCATTTATATTTTTTATTTTTTATAAGTACTCATACATTTTTAGTCTATCTTATAAAATAAAATTACACCACATTAACTTATTTAGCCCTCTCAATTTGAATTTTCTAATTTTGTCTCTAAAAAAATAGCAAAGAAAACATAATTGAGTAGATATAAGCTGCGTGTATAAACTTACATAATTTTATTCAAACTTGATTCAAAATGTAGAGAAAATGAACACTCTCTCGTACCTCTCCTCTCTTTCATTTGTGTTCCTTTTCATTGTGCAACTGTTTGATGAGCACAATCTAAGCATTAATTGATTCGCTACACGAATTATCATCAAACATATGCCATAGAGACTGTTAAGTACTTGATGTTTCCCAAATATTCCGTCCTTTTCCGAGCCCCGAATTGTGATATTAGAATCCGTGCCTTGAGCACATTTGCTTCCCTCCATCCGTTCTTTCATTAATTTCTTTACTTAATTAATTTAATTCATGCACTTGTTTCAGTTTTAGATACAGTGCCCGTCGATCCTATCCTTGCACCACAAGTTTATACGCAATAGTAACATCAATATATCTATATGTTATATTCTCTGAATGTTAGGAACACAAGTCAAAATTGACTTGAATTAAAAGATGTTCAATTAAGTTCATTCAAACAAAAGTTCATTATTAATGATTTTATGATCAAATTTTGGTGGTTTGAAAAGGTAAAAATCTTGATTACTTGTATGGAAAACTTTTGGACAATTTAGAGAAAATAAGAAATCTTTCAAATATCTTACACATAAAAGTTATAAGGTTATTTACAAAACAAAAGACAAACACATCATCTGTAAAATTATTAATGATTTTATGATCAAATTTGGTGGTTTGAAAAGGTAAAAATCTTTATTACTTGTATGGAAAACTTTTGGACAATTTAGAGAAAATAAGAAATCTTTCAAATATCTTACACATAAAAGTTATAAGGTTATTTACAAAACAAAAGACAAACACATCATCTGTACAATTATTAATGATTTTATGATCAAATTTGGTGGTTTGAAAAGGTAAAAATCTTTATTACTTGTATGGAAAACTTTTGGACAATTTAGAGAGAAAAATAAGAAATCTTTCAAACACCTTTTACATAAAAGTTGAAGGTTATTTAAAAAACAAAAGACAAAAACATCGATCATTGCTTATATTCGTTCCGTTATTTAAACAAAATACCTACTTTCAACAATGATTTAAATATTAACAGAATTGATTCCTTTTAGCATCCTGTTCTCTGATTTAAAAAATGCAAAGCCTTGTTTTCACAACTTTCATTTTACTTTACAACGAGAGATAAATTAATCATAGATAATGACAACCTTTTTGTTTATCTGTACGAATGGAGGAGAATGGAGAACACAGAAAAAGTGTGAACCTAGTTAGCCATTCTCCACACTCTCTCTCTCTCTCTCTCTATTTTTTTCTTTTCAAATTCTTTTTATTTTAGGAATTAAATATCAATTTGTTAGAAACAAAAATGGATTGCTTTTCTTTTTTTCCTCGATGAATGGATGTGATCAAACCAATAATTCGGTCTTATTAATGCGACTGATTTTCAAAAGTTACCAAGCAGACGGTCACTGTACAGAAAATGATACCGAATTATTGATTCAGTCCCATTGATATATTTTCAATAGGGGCTCGGACTAGGGTGGAAGAGAGAAAAGAAAGAAAAATAGTGAATTTCAAATTGTCTAGTGTGCATGGTCGAATCAATGATTCAGTTCTAATAGTTTCAGATTTTCTGTGGTGAAAACACACTGCAACTTATGAGAAACTATCAGAACCAAACCATTAACCCGGCTCTATAGATATTTTAATGGGACCGAATTATTAGTTCAGTTGATATAAAAAAAAATAATCCAACATATTTCCTATAACTAAATTTTTTTATTTCTAAAAGTAAAAAAATCATTGTACCAATTCTCCATTCGCTGCGTGCATAGAAATGGGCCACCCTTCTTCTCTCTCCCTTAGCGTCTCTCTCTCTTTTTCCTCTTCTTTTTTCCTTTGTTTTTTTAAAGTTACAAAATGAAGCACTTTATAAACAGGCGACTCAACTGAATACTACACACGAATAAAGGTTATCATCTCACAAGAGGTGGACCTAACCAACTCTTCACACACCCCCTCCATACTTTCTTTACCCCTTCACAAAAAAAGATAAAGGGGAAATTAAACAAGAGAGGATGGACAAAAGCAAGCCACAAATGGAGGGAAAGGATCGCCGGCGGTGTCGCACCGAAAAATCGCCATTTTTCACTATTTTCATGCATGCAGACAAGGTTGATGTGGTTCTAATGGTTTTCGGTTTCATCGGAGCCATAGGTGACGGTGTCTCGACACCAGTGATGCTTCTATTAGTTGCACAGTTCTTTAATGACCTAGGCAATGGGCCTGATGTTATAATGGAGTTCACCTCCAAAATAAACACTGTAAGACATTTGTGCATATATATATATAACTATAAGAATGGGAGAGTATCCGCGAGGGTATACCGACATAAAGGTGACTTTTCTATTAGCAACGGGAGTATCTGCGAGGGTATACCGACAGAATTCATTGCGGATAGTGTCCCATTCTTGTAGTATATATCTCTCTTTTCTTATGTTTTATTTTTGTTAAGAGAATTTGAGGTAGAATTTCTTTCATTTGTTGTTCTTTTGTATTTGACATGTTTATCTTTAAACAAAAGCATAGTGCCAATTTTGGGTTTTTTAAGGTGTCCCTTTTTGGGTCTCAATTGTGTAGAAGCAATATGAAAAATGTACATACAGTTCTTTCAAAATTTAAAAAAGCATTTATTCTCCTTTGCTAAAGGTGAGAATGGTGAAAATAAAATTTACCAAGTTTGACTGATGCATGCCATGCAATGCATATTTTGTATGTAAAAGTATGTGAATATTGAGGTTCATAATTTGGGTTTCTTTCTGTCTCATCCATGTTAAGAAGGAACATGAGCAACGTGTATATATGTACAATTAATTCCTTTAGAACCTAAAGATTTCTTTAGAATATAGCATATTAATTCCCTCATTTGATTCCTTTCATAGCTTTTCTTTGTATGTCCCTATTTTTGCATGTGTGAATCATAGTGTCAAAATTAATTAGTGCGCTTTTGCAATGCAATTATTTTTCATAATTATGCGGTCTCTTTCATTATGTCTTGAGTCTTGAACTTAAAGTATTGCATTACAACCATAAATAACAAACACCAATAAATAAATAAATGATATGAAACATATCATTTGGCATGTGCACCAAATTAATTCCCTATGTCAACGCACATTATATATATACCACACAAAATAATCTTCTTAAAGAAGACCTGAATTGAATATATCCCTTTTATATTATTTGGAAGATTTTTTCATTTATGTAATGATTTTAATTTAATTTCTCTCCTTTTACAGATAAGTTTATACCTTGTTTTCTTGGCATTGGGATCATTGGTCATGGCTTTCTTAGGTAACCTTTAATGTAAATGCTGAATCAATTTCAAACTGGAATAAATTAAGATACAAGTATATATTGCCATATAAGGCTAAGTACTATAAGAGGTATATATATTGATGGTGCTGAGTTGTGTACGTGATTATGCATAGAGGGTTACTGCTGGGCAAGGACGGCAGAGCGGCAAGCATCGACAATGCGAGCAAGATACCTCAAAGCTGTGTTAAGACAAGATGTCGAGTATTTCGACCTAAAAGTGGGGTCCACCAATGAGGTCATTACTAGTGTTTCCAGTGATAGCCTTGTCATCCAAGATGTTCTAAGCGAAAAGGTTAGCGTTCAACTCTTTTCATTTTCGCCAAATGCCAATCATGAAATCTCTATACCTTTTACGTACTTTTCGAAAAAGTGACTTCAAAGAACCACCAATTTCACTATACAATTCATATGCAGGTGCCGAACTTCATAATGAACGCATCAATGTTCGTCGGTAGTTACACAGTTGGATTTATCCTGCTCTGGCGGTTGACTCTTGTAGCCTTTCCAACTCTCTTACTACTAATCATCCCGGGACTCATGTACGGTAGAATTCTTATGGGAGTTTCACAGAAAATTAAGCAGGAGTACGGTAAAGCAGGCGTAATTGTTGAACAAGCAATCTCCTCTGTGCGTACCGTATATTCATTTGCTGCTGAGGAACAAACCATGACGAAATTCTCGAAAGCTCTCGACTATTCTGTAAAACTTGGCCTCAAGCAAGGCTTGGCTAAAGGCCTTGCAATTGGGAGCAATGGAATCACATTTGCAATTTATGCATTCGAGGTTTGGTATGGGAGCCGCCTTGTGATGTATCATGGTGCTAAGGGTGGCACGGTCTTTGCTGTTGCGGCTGCAGCTATTGTCGGTGGCTTGTAATTATCACTTTACCTCTCTTTCACATTTACATTTACATTTACACACACATATAAGTAAAATGTGCTATTGTTTTTGTGCCCCAATCATGCCTGTTTAAATTTTTTTACTATTCTTTGAAAAAAATATTATTTTTTTAGATAGGTACGTAATCTTTAATTTTGAAAACAGTGATTTTGTACCTATTTGAAAAATTAGTGAATAGATTCTAAACAAATAAAATTTAGGCTCCAAGTATATTTTAATATGGATCTCATGTTGAGCGTTTCGAAACAATTGTTTGTACTTTAAAAACAAAGATAAAAAAAAATGTTAGGCATGATTGAAACATAAAAGACATGAGACATTTAAACCCTATATATATATATATATATGTATGTATATATGATCAATTTGGTCAAGTTTTTAAACTTGAACAGTTGTAGTTGTTTATTAATTTGTGTGTTTATTTTAGTCTCAAAACTAACTATCATTCCCTATCTTTCTAGGTCACTTGGATCAGGGCTCTCAAATGTCAAGTACTTCGCGGAGGCTGGATCTGCGGGTGAGCGGATACTAGAGGTTATCCAGAGAGTACCAAAGATTGATTCAGAGAGCACTGAAGGAGAAGTATTACAAAATGTATTAGGCGAGGTCGAATTCAAAAGCGTTGAATTTGCATATCCATCAAGGTTGGAGAATCCAGTATTTGTAAATTTCAATTTGAGAGTGCCTTCGGGTAGAACAGTGGCACTTGTCGGTAGTAGTGGGTCGGGAAAATCAACCGTGGTTGCGCTTCTAGAGAGATTCTATGACCCGTTAGGAGGCGAGATTTCACTAGATGGTGTAAACATAAAGAGGTTGAGGCTAAAGTGGCTCCGGTCACAAATCGGTCTGGTTAGCCAAGAACCGGCACTCTTTGCAACAACTATCAAAGATAATATTTTGTTTGGAAAAGAGGATGCAACAATGGAGGAGGTGATTGTGGCTGCAAAGGCCTCCAATGCTCATAACTTCATCTCTCAGTTGCCTCATGGATATGAAACCCAGGTTACTTTTTCCCACTTTCCACATAATCATGTAAAAATCTTTTTTATGAAATGAAAAGAGCAAGGCCACAGTACTATGCATAGCGCATATTGGTCCGTACTATGGATCAATATTTTCATTTTTCAAAGTTCAAATAATTGATATGAACAGTTTTTAATATGATTTCCATATGAACATGTACTTGTATATCAAATTTTACAAATTAAATAAAATTACTATTTTTAAATAGAACAGTTTTTAATATGATTTTCATATGAATATGTACTTGTACATCAAATTTTACAAATAAAAAAAAATTACTATTTTTTAATATAGGTAAAAAAATCACTTGATCTAAAGATTCTAGATCACTAAAAAATAACGATTTTTTATCTATCTAGAAAATATTAAAAACATTCTATAAAATATAAAATTTAGTTTGCAAGTACATTTCTTATGGAAATCATATTGAATAGTTTAGATAGATTGTTTAGATTTTAAAAACAAAGATATTAATTTATAGTACGGATCAATATATGCTATGCATGGTATAACATCCTCACTCAAGTAAAAAAAATGAAGGAATTTCAATCAACGTTTTCATTTTTTGCACTACAAAAAATTTCAACCAGTCTTGTCAACTGCTTTTCTAAAAAGACCTCTAAATAAGAGACTTTTCCTTTTAGAAAGGAGTTGTTTGTACTTTGCAGGCGATTCTCTCATTTTGGAAAATCATACTTTACTTTACTATCTTGGGAGATACTCTTTATCTTTTCCTTTTTGGGTACCCATGTTGGTTAATAGTTTTTTTATGATGAGACATAGGTTAACTATTCTTCAGTATATATGTGCATTTCACTACCTTTTATATGTTGGTTAAGGTTGGGCAATAGAATTGGCATTATTATTATTATTTTTTTTTTTGGTAAAATGGGGATTTCAAGCTTCTGGCACAAAATTTATGACAGGTGGAGAATGTTGGGTGCATTATGTATTATCAGAAATTCATTGTCAATGGGTTAAAACTGATGCAAATGTTTGAATGTTTATTATTTATTAATACCTTTTTATATTATTAAGTACTTAATTAGCAAGTGGGGATTGAATACAAAGATGTAGGTCTGGAATAGAGATTCTTATTCCAGCGTAGAGTAGAATAGAGAGGATTAAGACTAGATTAGAGAAGAATAGAGGCTTATTATCGGGAACAAATTTTTTATTTAAGTGTTGTAAATATTTTTCAATTATTAATACAATCGTTAGTAGGTATTTAGGCCACTAACCTTCACAAAAAAAAAAAAAAAACTAGCAAGTGAGAGGAATAATATGCTACCTGAATATTATCCTTTTTACTTGGTAATTAAGACACTGAAATCGGTAATTATCGCCTTTTCAGGTCGGTGAACAGGGTGCTCAGATGTCAGGAGGTCAGAAGCAAAGGATTGCAATTGCAAGAGCTATACTAAAATCACCGAAGATTCTCTTACTTGATGAGGCAACAAGTGCACTCGACACGGAATCCGAACGAGTCGTGCAAGAGGCCCTTGATCTCGCCTCGGTCGGCCGTACCACTATTGTGGTTGCTCATCGATTATCCACCATAAGAAATGCCGATCTGATTGCCGTCATGCAAACCGGTGAGATCAAAGAGCTTGGGTCCCACGATGAACTCATCTCCAATGAAAACGGCCTCTATTCATCGCTAGTTCGCCTTCAACAAACTAAGGAATCAAAGGATGAGCACACAACCGCACAAGGGGCAACAGGACAGTCATCACAGCTGGCCCACAGCCACAGCACAAGCAGGAGATTCTCTAGCACCACCAGCCGGTCAAGTTCGGCAAGATCTTTTGGAAATGGAGAGAATGATAATGACGAAATCGAAAAACCAGTTGTGTCGGTTCCATCCTTTAAACGATTACTGATGCTTAACGCTCCCGAATGGAAACAAGCAGTTCTCGGAGGGTTAAGTGCAGTTGTGTTTGGAGGAATACAGCCAGTGTATGCATACGTAATGGGAAGCATGGTTTCAGTGTATTTTCTGACAGATCACGACAAGATCAAATCAGAGACACGCAAGTATGCACTGATCTTTGTCGGATTGACAGTTCTGTCCTTCTTGATCAACATTGGCCAGCACTATAACTTCGGAGCGATGGGGGAGTACTTGACAAAGAGGATACGAGAGAGAATGCTTGCTAAGATCTTGACATTTGAGATTGGATGGTTTGACCAAGATGAGAATTCCACCGGCGCCATTTGCTCTCGCCTAGCCAAGGATGCCAATGTGGTATGTTCATAATTCTCATTCTCACTCTGCTGGTATAATTATTTTGAATATTACTTATATTTCTATAAAAAAAATTCTGAGAAAAGTGTAGAATAGCAACATATTTTGAAGAAAAATTTAAGATAAAAAAATTTATAATTTTTTCTGAGAAAACCATAGAAAATAGGAGGAGGTTTTTTAAACTCAGAGACCAGAATATGGAGATATGTAACTTTTCATTTAGATCAGTACTATAGTTTTAGGATATTGTGCACAACCTGTTTTCATTTTTGAGCTCTTGAACAACAACTATTCATTAAAAGTTTGTACCCCATTACAAATCAATACTATTTTTACTTAATATCCATTTTGATAGCTACTATAGTACTGTTATCAACACATCAGGTCACATCTTATATGTGAATAATCAAATTTAAAAATGACCAATGTACTATCTGTCTAGGTGCGATCACTGGTCGGAGATCGAATGGCCTTGGTCATTCAGACAATATCAGCAGTCATGATTGCATGCACAATGGGGTTGGTTATCGCATGGAAGTTAGCTCTAGTCATGATCGCCGTTCAACCACTGATTATAGTTTGCTTTTACGCTCGGCGTGTCCTTCTAAAAAGCATGTCCAGTAAAGCAATCAAAGCACAAAGTGAAAGCAGTAAGTTAGCTGCTGAGGCTGTTTCCAACCTCCGTACCGTCACCGCCTTCTCTTCCCAAGATCGAATACTCAGTTTATTCGACAGAGCACAGGAGGGACCACGCCGAGAGAGCATTCGACAAGCTTGGTATGCTGGGATTGGGCTTGGCATATCTATGAGCCTTATGACTTGTACATGGGCACTTGATTTCTGGTACGGTGGTAAGCTAGTTGCCGAGGATAAAATTTCATCAAAAGCCCTATTTCAAACCTTTATGATACTAGTGAGCACAGGTCGTGTCATTGCTGATGCCGGTGCAATGACAACTGATTTGGCGAAGGGTGCTGATTCTGTCGGTTCAGTCTTTGCGGTTCTTGATAGGGATACGATCATAGACCCAGATAACCCACAAGGCCATCGGCCTGAGAGGCTCAAAGGCGACATAGAAATCAAGGCCGTTGATTTTGCATATCCTTCAAGACCAGACGTGATCATATTCAAAGGGTTCTCTCTGAGCATCCAGGCAGGGAAATCAACGGCTTTAGTGGGGCAGAGTGGATCAGGCAAGTCAACTATCATCGGCCTGGTTGAACGATTCTATGACCCGTTAAAGGGATCCGTTAGAATTGACGGGAGAGACATCAAGACGTACCATTTGCGCTCTCTAAGGAGGCACATTGGGCTTGTCAGTCAGGAACCTACTCTGTTTGCTGGTACAATAAGAGAGAACATTATTTTTGGTACAGAGGGAGAGGTCACCGAGACCGAGATTGAAAATGCAGCAAGAGCAGCCAATGCGCATGATTTCATCAGCAACCTAAAAGACGGGTATGATACCTGGTGTGGGGACCGTGGCATACAGTTGTCAGGCGGTCAGAAGCAGCGTATTGCTATTGCCAGAGCAATCTTGAAGAACCCGACAATTCTCTTGCTAGACGAAGCAACGAGTGCACTCGATAGCCAATCAGAGAAGGTTGTGCAGGAGGCACTGGAGAGAGTCATGGTGGGGAGAACTAGCATTGTAGTTGCACACAGGTTGAGTACAATACAAAATTGCAATCTCATTGCCGTGCTCGAAAAAGGGGTAGTGGTTGAGAAGGGAACACATGCCTCGCTCATGGCGAAGGGATCAAACGGAACCTATTTCGGGTTGGTTAGCCTTCAACAAGGCACCCATGGAAATGTCCACTAGATGAAACCTCAAATACATAGTTTATATTTGTCTTTTTTTTATATATATATTTCTTTTACATGGAAATTTTGTACAACCATTCTGCATTGCAGTATGCTTAAAAATTGTAGAAAATTTTACATAGTTTTCTTAATATTTTTTCTCTTTCAGATAGGATTCTTTTTCAAAAGTTTTAGCTTTATAGTTTTGAAACACATGTAGATCAGCAAATGCGCTAATCTAAGAAGCAACTTTGTAAAGCGTTTTTTAGTTGATGTATTATGCAATATTAATAATAATTGCATCATCTGTGTAGATTATGACAAGTGCACCAGAGCTTATTCTCAACAATACTGCATGGTGGCCCTATAATAAGAGTGAGCCTATGGTACTATGCATACAAATTGGTCCCATACTATGAATTAATATCTTTATTTTCAAAATCCAAAACAATCACTCTGAAGCATTTGACATAATCTCCATATGAAATATACTTATAAATTTATAAGTACAAAATCGTCTAGAATTATTTAGATCAACTGATTTTTACCTACCAAAAGAAATAGGCAAAATTCTAAAAAATATAAAATTTGATATGCAAATAAATTTTCACATAAAGATCATAATAAACCATTCAAATCGACTATTTAGACTTTAAACATAGAGATAGTGATCCATAGTACAAACCGATATGCACTATGCATAGTACCATAGCCTCACTCCCTATAATAATACTTTTTATTTGTTCTACCATTCCTGAACTGATACAGTACTGGCAAGGTTCTTTCCCATATTATTTGAATATTTTCATAACAGCCAAACTTCACTAATCTTATCAGAACCATGACAATGGTTCATGGTTATGATAAGACAATGCACCTTGAAAAGAACTAGCCCATAAGGGCATCTCAAAACATAGTAAATGGCTCAAATGCCAAGCCAGTACAACAAATAATTTAATTTTGGTTCAAATCTAAAAACAATCATTCTAATTTTCTCAACTGCTGAGTGTGTTTGGACTGAGAGCAGAGTTAGCAAGGTTAGCAGCTAACCCAACTATTAGGAATAACCGCTAACCCAACCTTTGATTGGAACAGCGGAATAACAGGGTTGGTGACTATTCCGAACAGCTTCTCACACATCCAAACACGGAATAGAGTTCGGAACAACTCACCAACCTGAGTTAGCACTATTCCTCTACGATCCAAACATACCCAATAGTTTCGATTGTGAGCTGTGCTCTTTTAGGGTTCTATTCTGTATGAAGTAAAAACTGAAACTAAATGTTGGCACCAATAAACTAACTAACAAATAGTTAGACAAGAAGTTACAACTAAAACAAAATACAAAGGACAAGTTACAAAAGGGCAGACAACTGCTACTACACAAACAAGCAACTGAACTCCTAGGCTTCTAAGAACTGCTACAGATAAATTAAGTCAGATTAAACTCTTTTCTGCATATAAACAATGTATCATTTCATTCAGACTTCCTCAAACCATCAAGGAAAAACCTTACTGTCTCCTTGACAAGATCAATTCGCTTTAAACCCTGCTCAATTTCCTCGGTACGAAATTTCTTAACCTTCCTCTCCAGCACCAAAGCCTTCGACTTATCAATTCCCAAAAACGCCCTTTTAATCAAGGCTCCATTCGGGTCTTCCATCGCAATCTTCTCAACCACCTCTGAGAGATAAGGATAGCTGGCTTTATTTTTGTTCCTATATTGCCCCTCAGCATGAGCATGCCCGTTCTCAATTTCATTTGCATCTATTTCAGTATCATCGAAGTTGAACAATTCGATGTCGGTGTTCTTTGTGGCAGTTTTCTTGGAATTGGAGCCCCAAACCGACTTTGAGAGATTGAAGAGGGTTTTCTCGTGCGAATCGGGGAAGGAGGGGTTGGATACTTCTTTGCCTAGTAATATGGCTTGGTTGAATTTTCTTTTCAGACCACGTACCTTGTCAGAGAGCTGAATAGTGGAAACCTGACAGAAAAGAAAAGAGGCAAAAAACAACTAAGAAGAAAAAGATAAGAGAGTAATTTCATTAATATAAAATGATTTGAGTTTGATAACCAAGCATTGTCGGTACCAAATTTTATGGCTGGAACTGTAAACTGCCATCAATTAAAAAAAAAATTCCATGCAGCAATTGGATTGCGAATAATAAAAATCAGAAAAAGATGATAAATTCCAACAAAAATCGTCTTATTTCCCATATTTTAGATTTTACACATTTGACTAAGAAGTGGTATTTTGTGATGTGACTAAACATCAAATGAGACTTCAGAACAGCAACGTCTGTTAGAGAAATTCGGTAGTTGGTCAGGTAAAGGAGTGACATTAACATATTCAACCAGCATATATGGTAAGAACATTTAAAACAGGTTAACCCAAAAATATTCCTCTCAATTCCCCAACCAAACAATAAATTTGACTTCCAAATAAGATTGCTTTTTATAAAAGATAGAAAAGGAATGCCAGACCACCAAACCATTCTGTACAACCAAGCATCAATTAAACCATGCATGCTAATTCATACTGGTGCCATACAAAACCAACTGATACACTAATCAATTATCAAAGTTAAAACCTTGATACTGAGAGAACCCCTAATAAGCCGATGAAAAACCTCCATCTCCTGAGCTGAAGCTGGCAACACTCCTTTCTTTGCCCGATAACTCAAAAGCCCTTTTACAACTGTCAATTCATCCTCAGGTGACCACAGCCGCTTCTTACCGCTGCTTCTCGCAGCTGAAGCAGAGACCGATGAAGTCGAAGAAGACACCTTTGGCCGCTTCGAGCGTGGCTGAGAAGGTGGCGGTGGTGCAATTGCTCTGGGCTTTCCAGGCCCAGTGATGGCATCCATGGGAAGAGACTTTAACGGCTTGATAGTCGGGTCGATGCCTCGTGCCGGGCGATGGGGAGGAGGAGTGGGATGGTTATCAGATGGGTCGGATTGAGCGGATTGATCGGATTCAGAGTCGGGTTCGAGTTCAGGATCGAGTCCGTCTCTGTCGTCGTCAGTGGAAGGTGATTTCAGGTTCGGGTCGGAGTCGGAGTCGGTGTGCGAGTGCGGATCCGATAGTGGTTTGTTGGAAGGTGGAGGAGAGGAGGCAGTGAGATTGGGTTCATTCTCTTCGTCGGAAAAGGAGGCGGAGTGCGGAGAGGATGGCGGATCTGCGGCCGTGCGCTTGGTTTCCATTTTTTGTTTATTTGTTTTTTCCTTTTCTTTTGGTTGGAGTTGTAAGTTGTAACTAGTAAGCTCTCAAGTAGGTGGAGTCGAAGTGGGAGGTTAAAGATATTTTAACACAGTAGTTTTGTCTTTATGCAGCGTACGAACCCTATGCATCGTGGTTTGGATTCTATGGTTCTTGCTCTGCATGAAGTTACAACTGATCTGTCAATATATTTACCCGTGAGAAGCGGAGAAAGCCGAGAAACGCAATTTTAACGGGCCGGATCAAAGAAGATCCGTTTTGGGTCCTACAATGATCAGCTAACGCATGGGGTTAAAAAATATAATAAAGCCCAAATTGACCCGTGAGTGGATATGAACTGGGTGTATAAACTTAATGATTTTGTTCACTTCCAATTGAAAATATAAAAAATGTGAACTCTCTCGTACCTCTCCTCTCTTTCATTTGTGTTCCTTTTCATTACGCAACTGTTTCACGAGCACAATCCATAGTGACACAGTATGCGAATTATTTGCGTTTTATTTGTTTTTTTGACGTTTCCGAACCGAATTCCGAATAAAATATAGAAAAACGAATAATACGTTTTATTCGCGAATAAAACGCGTATAAAATACGAGTCACGAATTATTCGCGATTAAAACGAGAAAAAAACGGACTGTTAATGGGCCGCTGAGTTCCTTTGATCTCAGGTGTTGGAGCTAGGTGAAATGGTTGGATCCGCTCCAATCATGGTTGTACCCGAAATTTGAATGAAAAAAAGCTTTGGATCCTCTCCAATTCTAGAAGTTTGAATCATTTTTTTTTTGTTGGGTTCTTTTTTTTTTTTTTTTTTTTTGCTTCCTTACTGTACCGAATCATTCTCGAATTATATCCGAATTATATCCGAATCACGAATTTTTAATTCTGCCGAACCGAACCCGAACTATTAATTTGTTACTATGGCACAATCTAAGCACTTGATTCGCTACACTAATTATTATCAAACATATGCCATAGAGATGCTCTAAGTACTTGATGTTTCCCAAAAATTCCGTCCTTTTCCGAGCCCCGAATTGAGATATTAGAATTCGTGCCTTGAGCACATTTGCTTCCCTCCATCCGTTCTTTCATTAATTTCTTTACTTAATTAATTTAATTCATGCACTTGTTTCAACTTTAGATACAGTGCCCATCGATCTTATCCTTGCACCACAAGTTTATACGCAATAGTAACATCAACATTAGGTTAGGAGCACATGTCAAAATTGACATGAATTAAAAGATGTTCAATTACTTGCATGGAAAACTTTTGAACAATTCAGAGAAAATAAGAAATCTTTCAAACATCTTACACATAAAAGTTAATTATAAGGTTGTTTACAAAACAAAAGACAAACACAACAACTGTAAAATTAAGTTAATTAAAACAGAAGTTAAAAATTAATGATTTCATGTCCAAATTTGGTGGTTTGAAAAGGTAAAAATCTTGATTACTTGTATGGAAAACTTTTGGACAATTTAGAGAAAATAAGAAATCTTTCAAACATCTTACACATAAAAGTTATAAGGTTATTTACAAAACGAAAGACAAACACATCATCAGTACAATTAGGTTAATTTAAACAAAAGTTCATTATTAATGATTTTATGATCAAATTTGGTGGTTTGAAAAGGTAAAAATCTTGATTACTTACATGGAATTTTTTTGGACAATTTAGACGATTTCATGTTCAAATTTGGTGGTTTGAAAAGGTAAAAATCTTGATTACTTGTATGGAAAACTTTTGAACAATTTAGAGAAAATAAGAAATCTTTCAAACATCTTACACATAAAAGTTATAAGGTTATTTACAAAACGAAAGACAAACACATCATCCGTACAATTAGGTTAATTTAAACAAAAGTTAATTATTAATGATTTTATGATCAAATTTGGTGGTTTGAAAAGGTAAAAATCTTGATTACTTGCATGAATTTTTTTTGGGCATGCAATTCAATTACAGAAAATAAGAAATCTTTCAAACATCTTACACATAAAACACCGGCATTTTTATTCATAACCAAAAAAATAAATAAAATAATATTAATAATCAGACTCCCAAAAAAATTCCATCCATAACCAAACCGCCCCCCGGGGGGGCGGTTTACCCCCAGACCAACCCGCCCCCCGGGGGGGCGGGTTGCTACAGTATTTTTTTTTAATTTTTAGAATTTGAATTTTCAATCTAAATAATGAATGTATTTGTTTGAAATTATAGATATGAAATTAATGACTAAAAATAATATGAAATTAAAAGAAATGAGAAGTAACATCTCTGATCAGTAATCTATTAGTACCTCCTCAGGGCAAGTGCTTTCATTTGGTCGACTAGATCCTCGCTTTTGATTCACAACCTTTATTTGCTTCACTTCAGTGTTCATTGGCACATTCCTTTAGGAAAAAAATTAATCAGAAAGAACACAGAAATACAGACTGAGATTTACTTACTTATGTACACTGAATCTAAAAATGAGAAATAAAATAGTAAAATAAAACCGTTAGATTTAATCTTACTTATTATTTTCTTTATGCACATACAAAACATTACAATAGCAAACAAAAATGTTCAATCTTACTTACTTATGTCCTCAAATTGATTTTCAAGATCTTAAAATATATTATTTTTTTTTTCAATCATACTTACTTAATAACATTATTTAAAAAAAATATATATCATTAATTACTTAATGTTTTTTTTTTGAATCTGAATCTAAAAATGAGAAATAAAATAGCAAAATAAAATCGTTAGATTTAATTTTTATTATTTTCTTTATGCACATACAAAATATTTCAACATCTCCAATTTGATTTTACCAATATCAAGAGCTTGCAAAAAGATACATTAATATAGATAAATTCTAAATCTTTTTTTTAAATCCAAAGCTGCTGCAGACGACTATGCAAATCGAATTACATTCGATTACTGTTTTCAACAGAATTTAAATTCATAAATTTGGTTTGCTAAAGCATGTACCTTCCAGTTCTTGAAATTGAACCGGAAGACAAAATGCTTGTATGAGACTTCTCCTGTGGCAATTGCACTTGCTGTTGGTGTATTTCTCAGTGCTGAAAAGTATTTTTCAACATAAGAAAATTCAGTTGAGATACTAAAAATCTTAAACTTAATTTTTGATATACTAAACGATATTTTTTGACGATTCTGATTCGTCGGATACCCGGCCTTCCACCCCCGGGTGACGGTCACCACCGTCTCCTCCTCCCCTTTTCGAATTAGGGTCATATGCGCCAATCCGACTTTCCTAGCAAAAGTTATGGCCGTTTAAAGTTAAAAAAAAAACGATGCTTCCAGCCCATTTTTTGTTACCACTGGAGCTTAAACCCGCATCCCTTGGGTGAGAGTCACACTCTCTAACCACTATACTACAAAGTCTTTCATGTTACAATATTGAATCTATATATAATATAACATACAATAAAACAGTAGTCTTATAATTTTCAATTCAAATTATTTTAATGCAAAAAACATTAAGTAATTAATGATATATATTTTTTTAAATAATGTTATTAAGTAAGTAAGATTGAAAAAAAATGATATATTTTAAGATCTTGAAAATCAATTTGAGGACATAAGTAAGTAAGATTAAACATTTTTGTTTGCTATTGTAATGTTTTGTATGTGCATAAAGAAAATAATAAGTAAGATTAAATCTAACGGTTTTATTTTACTATTGTATTTCTCATTTTAAGATTCAATGTACATAAGTAAGTAAATCTCAGTCTGTGTTTCTGTGTTCTTTCTGATTAATTTTTTTTCTAAAGGAATGTGCCAATGAACACTGAAGTGAAGCAAATAAAGGTTGTGAATCAAAAGCGAGGATCTAGTCGACCAAATGAAAGCACTTGCCCTGAGGAGGTACTAATAGATTACTGATCAGAGATGTTACTTCTCCTTTATTTTAATTTCATATTATTTTTAGTCATTAATTTCATATCTATAATTTCAAACAAATACATTCATTATTTAGATTGAAAATTCAAATTCTAAAAAAAAAAAAAATACTGTAGCAACCCGCCCCCCCGGGGGGCGGGTTGGTCTGGGGGTAAACCGCTCCACTGGGGGGCGGGTTGGGGGGGACGAAACCGCCCCCCCTCAGGGGCGGTTTGGTTATGGATGGAATTTTTTTGAGAGTCTGGTTATTAATATTATTTTATTTATTTTTTTTGTTATGAATAAAAATGCCGGCATAAAAGTTATAAGATTATTTACCAAACAAAAGACAAACTCATCATATGTACAATTAAGTTAATGTAAACAAAAGTTCATTATTAATGATTTTATGGTCAAATTTAGTGGTTTAATTGATCAATATATAAAAGGACCATGATAATCATCCCCGCAGCGCTATCCCACTAATATCCTCACTAGATTCCAAAAACTATCATATTTGGACTATTTAAAAAATTAATTGAATGATACTATTTAACATGATGTATTACTGTATTTATCATGGTTAAACATGTGTATTTCCGAATGTCATACAGCGAAAAATATTGTGTCCTCGCACAAATTAATATTTTTTTATGTGTACAATCACCGCACTACGAGTCTAATATAATTATTCTAGATAAAAATGTTGATTACTTGTGTGAAAAACTTTTGGACAATTTAGAGAAAATAAGAAATCTCTCAAACATCTTAATTACACATAAAAGTTGAAGGTTATTTTAAAAAGCAAAAGACAAAAAACATTGATCATTGCTTATATTCGTTTCATTATTTAAACAAAAATACCTACTTTCAACAGTGATTTAAATATTAACAGAATTTATTCCTTTTATAATTAGCATCCTGTTCTCTGATTAAAAAAATGCAAAGCATTATTTTCACAACTTTCATTTTACTTTACAACGAGAGATAAATCTAATGACAACCTTTTTTTTATCTGTACGAATGGAGGAGATTGGAGAACACAGAAAAAGTGTGAACCTAGTTAGACATTCTCTTTCTCTCTCTATTTTTTTAAGAATAATTTTTTTTTATTCCGTGCTAATGTACCTGCACTGCATCCGCATTTTACATTAAAGGAATGATGTACTATGACCCCAATAATTACATGATCCCCTCTTTTTCAATCTCCACACTCGTTTCGCGTCAAACTTCATATGTATAAATACTTACAAGATAAGAAATTGATACTTATAAAATAAGACATTAATACATGCGTGCGTCACTTGATATGATCACTTCTTTTTTCAGTCTCCAATGGTACTTGCGTCAACCTTCCTCAAATGAAATAGTGAGAACCTAGCATCCCTGCATCAACCTACCCCAATTATCCCCGCATCAACATTTCTCTAACAAATATAGTTGACCACATAGGTATAAATATTTCAATGCATATATATAAATACTTACAATACTTGAATATTAATACTTTTAGATGTTATCCAGTGTTATATGTAAAAAACACTTGCAAGTGTAGGTATAAATACTTACACGATGAGATATAAATATTTATGTGATGATGGGCCCAAAAGTATGTCATCATAGATCTCATTTGAAAGAGAAAATTATGTAGAAGATGTTCGTGGTTTTAGATTTGCAAAATTTCTCACAGATCGTCAAAAATATGGATGAAATTGAACAGAGAAAAAAAAATCCACCTCATCTTGTTTGAGTGGTCCCCACATGCATTTATGGTGTGGGTGCGTTTTATAAATTTAGTTGGAGAGACAATTATTTATGTAAATGTTGTTCATCTCATAGATATAAATATTTTTGTTCATAGGTATAAATACTTCCGTATATAAATATTAATACTTTGGAAAAAAAAATCAGTGTTGGAGTTTTTGCGGTCCTCCAAATTGTTATGGTAGTTATGGTGCGGATACAGTGCAAATACTGTATCACGGGTACTGATATCAGCTTCATTATTTTAAACATAGGTAATTTGCCAATTCAAATTCTTTTATTTTTGGAAATTAAAATATCAATTTGTTAGAAACAAGATAGATTGTTTTTTTTTCTCGGTGAATGATGTGATCAAACCAATAATTCATTGGGGCGACTGATTTTCAAAAGTTATCAGATAAACGATCATTGTGAAAAATGATACCGAATTACTAGTTCAGTTCCATTGATATCTTCACAATAGGGGCTTGGGAGAAAAGGGAGAATCAGTCGAGGTTGTTAATATTCTTTACAATAACAAAAAAAATTAATAATAATAATATGATTCAGTTAGTATGTTATATAAACTAATTAAATAGTCGTGTGTGTGTTATGAACAGGGTTCTAAATAACTAGCTATAGCTCCGCTATAGCTTTTTCGGACCTCAAAAGCTATAACACTATTAAGTATCGCTTTTCTTTTATAATGATTCTAAATAACTAGCTATGGTTGCGCTATAGCTTTTTCAGACTATAAAAGCTACAGTACTATAATCGCTATTTAGAACCTTGATTATGAATGATCTCATGCATTACGCAATAAATTAACCTTGATCATAATATATTTATTAGTAGTTCGCAGTCTAACTAACTCAGCCTCGATCAGATATGGGTATTCTGATAACAAGTCAAACTTAATTGTAGAAGAAAATAGAATACACTGTACGTAATATGACTGGTGACATAACTAACACGCAAAACGGCTAGCATGTGCTGCTGATTTTTACTCGGTGGATCTTTCGGCTTGTCCATATCTAACCTTTTATTTTTTAGAAGACACGAATCTCTAAAATAATTAGTTTTTATACGCAGAATTTAAAAATATATTAATAGTTGGATATAGACAAATAAGGTCCTGCGATTTCTTAAGAATCGCAATGTATTTATTTCCGGATCTTTCTCCCTCCTTTTTATCTCTTTTATATTCTCAAATTGTCTAGTGTGATCGAATTAATGATTCAATTCTAGTAGTTTCAGATTTTTTGTGAGAAAAATACACTGCAACTTATGAGAAACTATTCTTATTTTATAAATATTTCAATAGGAACCAAATTATTAATTCAGTTGAGATAAAAAAAAATCCAATAAGGTTCCTATAGCTAATTTTTTTTGTTTCTAAAAGTAAAAAAACATTAGATTGTTGTTATAAAACACAAAACCGACATTCTTCCTTGGAGGGAGGGGGAACCCTGGCCGCCAACACACACCCCTCCCTCCTCTCCCACCAGCCCACCTCAAGTCAATTTTAACCCATCTTGCCGGCAAGTCCTCTGCGCTCTTCGTCTCTTTTTTTTCTTCAGTGAGAACTATAAACCGTTAGCTCCAATTTTTTCTCCGCCTCAACCTCAGTTGCTAGAATTCGGTTTGTGGAAATAGCGAAAGGGGAGATCAAAGAGAAGAGGCGTAGTCCCTCCTCCTCTCCTCTCATTTGCCATCTCTAGTCGTTACTTTCTCCGGCCGTCTCTCACATCTGTCTTCTTTAGCCGCCACAACCACCTCCCAAATTCAATACCGCTCCACCCTCACACCTCTAAGCTCTAGATCTACCCTAAACCATAGATCTGCCGGTCTCAAGTATCCTTACCTCAAAAGCCGTTAAACAAAAACCATTGTTTGGGTATGGGGAGGTCAAGGCCGTGTTGGCCTCCTCCCCACCCCTCACCATCTACCAAACCCCTTCCCCCAGTGGCGAGGCTAGGATTTGAGATAGGGATAGGCAAAAACCGAATTCAGGTTCAAATAAATTAACGGGTTTGGTTTCGGATTCAAGACACAATTCAAAAAAATAGCAAGAAATATATGAAAAATCTATAACAAATATTATTTTATATATAAAAAAACAAGAAATATATTAATGCTACAAAATCAAGTCCATGGAAGAAGCATTGTTTTATGGTTCTTCATATTTTGAAATTGTTGCATAATTCGTTCATTATCTAGGACAACAAGTTCAACTATGCCCTTTAACTCTAAAAAATCATCATCACTTCGCATATCCATGCGATAATTCTCCAATTGACCATCTAGGACAACAAGTTCATATTAGCTGAAATCAGAGGGATAAAAGCGAGCTAATTGAACCAACCAATCTTTATTAAATAATGAAAAAGAGTTATTTGGGTCTACGCATGACATACAAATAAGTAGCTGGACCTGCTTAGAACTGTGGGTTGTTGCTCTGAATTAAACACTTTTGAGTTATGAGTTGCATATAAAAGTCCGGTACAAAAAAAAAAATCCAAGGGTAGGCAAGTGCCTACCCCTGGTATACACTGGCCTTGCCTATGCTTCCCCCAACGCACGCACCTCACTACCACCACCACCTAAAAATAAAACAATTTATATTTTTGCATTGTTAGATGTTGATGTTGCACTACTAGAATTCGCACTTTTTCCGTGGGTCAAATTATGGCTTTTTCCGTCGGCGTACCCTTGGAACAAGCCCTGAAATCGTCATTTCTGTGGGTCGCCCTCAGAAATACTACCGTCAGTAATAGCCTCGATGGAAATACCATTTTCTCTGACTTTTTCCAACGGCTACCCTTGGAAAAACTATTTTCTAACTTTTTCCGTGAGCTTACCCTCAGAAGTACTGCCGTCAGAAATACTTTGACATCCGGCCCATGAACTCATTATTTCCAAGGGCAAAGTGTATGGGTCCCACTGTATTATTTCTGAGGGTAACACATGTGGGTCCCAACAGATTATTTCCAAGGGCAGCGCATGTGGGACCCACCGTATTATTTCCAAGGGCAGCATATATGGGACCCACCGTGTTATTTCCAAGGGCAGCGTGTGTGGGTCCCACAGTAGTATTTCCAAGGGCAACGTCTGTGGTCCCACCGTAGTATTTCCAAGGGCATCGTGTGTGGGACCCACCGTAGCATTTCCAAGGGCAGTGTGTGTATTATTTCCAAGAGAAAATTGTATTCGTTTTTCTGTGAATATACCGACGGAAATAACTTGAATGACATTCTACATGTACATTCTCATCTACGATCTTGCCCGTACCAATTAGGTATGATCCTCCAGGTACCAACCAGGTACTATATTACATTCCCCACTAATACCCATTGAAAAATATAAACAGAAACACATTTTTAATTTGATATCAGGAAGGCATTTTACATTTAATAAGCATTAACATAACATATATAGTGTTCATACATCGAAAGGAAGGCACTTGCATTTCCAACTATACCAAAATATGCAAACCAGTTAACCAAAATATACAAAATATTTACCCCAAAATATACAAAATGAAGAGCACTAATTACCCAAAATTCACAAGATAACTTACCCCAAGTTCGTTCAATTGTTAGAACTGCTATTCTAATAATTACCCCTAAAAGGTGCACTCTTTATGGACTACAAGGGATGGTTCCCATTATGGGCAGAATGCCCGCGCCATTGGGCCATTGCAGCTTCATTTGTGTGTACGTCATCTAATCCCACATTAGCTTGACTTAAGAGTGCTTGGAATCCAAGATTTTGCTGTATAGGAGAATCATTACCCTATTTGTATCACATGGAAAAGAAACAACATGTTAGTGAATTATTTTATTCCCCCCCTCAAAATTCAGAATTTTGCACTATGAGCATTCAGAATTATGTAGAAGTTATGTTGAACTCCTTACTTGGGAATTCTGCAACTGTGAAGCTACTAACTGAGTTGGTTGAGGAAAAGGAGCTTGACCCTAAGCATTGAATATGCAAGCACCAGTGTTATATTTTGGAGATGACAAAATCAGATATAATTTGTAACAATTAATTGAGTTCCTTAAGTTAGAATGGAACCTGGAAATTAGGTAAATTCCAAAAAAAACCTTGCTGAGTTCCCGCACTGTTTCCTTGACCCTAAGTTGAACAATGTCAAAGATTTAATTTTAGGCAATAAAAGTTTTATGAACTTAACAATTCCATCGAAACGGTCTTAATAATTAAGACAACAGCTTTTGGTAAGACTAAATAATTTTATACCCCCCTCCTAACTCAGAATTTTGCACTATGAGCATTGGAATCACTCTAATCACTCTAAATAAAGGGATTTATGTAGAAGTTGTGATGAACTCCTTACCTGGGAGTTGGCATTCTGCATATGTGAAGCTACTTCCTGAGTTGGTTGTGGAAAAGGAGTTTGACCCTAAGCATTGAATATGCAAGCACAAGTGTTATATTTTGGAGATGACAAAATAAGATCTACTTTGTAACAATTAATTGATTTTCTTAGGTTAACAATTCCATCGAAACCGTCTTAATAATGAAGACAACAGCTACAGTAGCAACAAAGCTGCACCAAACCATCAAGAGTTGCCCTTGGATGGTCTTAATTAAATCAAACAAATTAAAATCAAATTGGCCTTAACTAGAGTAGCAACAGAGCTGCTCTCAACTATTAAAATCTGACATCACATCAAACAAATTTTAAAATGTAAATTTGGTATCAAATTGGTCTAATTTACCTGTGGATTTAGCCCTTGTGGCCCGACCATCGAGTATAATTGGCTGAGCAACATCTGATAAGTTGCTAGTTCTCTTCTGACCTCAGCCCTATCCTCAGCTCGAAGGCGATCACTGTCAGCTAGGAGCGATTGTACTTGACTGCGGGAGAAGCTTTCCTGCTCTGCATTGTTTGTCAATGCAGAAACAGTAACAGAAGAGTCTGAGCAATTAGACCTGCATCGATTGGTTGCTGTTTGCACCTTCCCATCAAGCATGGGCCCAAATCCCAGCACCCTACCATGCTTTACTCCGCCAGCAGCTGATATGAACACTTCGCTCTCATCCTTGTCGACATTGACCCCATCAGCCATCATGGCAGTCACCTTATGCTGTGAGTTGCACCATATGAGAAACATAAAAAGATGTGTTATTTTGATTTTTTATGTGCTGCATAAATATATAAAAAGTACACTTATTACCGTCGAATAGTCAAACCAGTTGCTGAAATAAAGTGACATGGTGCCAAGACATATTTTGACCTTGTTTTGTACTTAGGTATGCAAATTCAGCAAAGTAATGTGAAGATCAACTTACATAAATAGTTTCTGCTCTGGTGTTGTTAAATTGCAAGGAGTTCACATCCAACTCAGTAGTGCCAGTGGGAATCTCCTCTGTACTTGGGTCTATTAGCCCAATAGCATCAGTATTCTCTGTTTGTTCCGCCCTAAGCTCCATTTGTTCCGCCCGAAGCTTTTCAGCCTCCGCGGCAGCTTCCAGTTGGAGCACAATGGGTGATTTGCCTTTACTGTCTCGACGACAGTGAAGATGGATATAAAGCTCCCTCATAGTTGGATCTTTTCCCTTGTTTAATTTTGCCTCCACATGAAAAAAAATAAACAAGTCAGATGATGCTGTAAATTACATATTAAGCTTTAATTTGAGTAAATGTTCATGAAACTTACCAGACGAACTTTATGCTGGTGTGCGGTTGCACCTCCAGCATAGTGAGAGACTTTCAGTTCAGACTTAGTGCGGTTGTCATAGTTTTTGATACTCAATTCTTGCCATTCCTTTGAGGCAAATATGTCACACAACGGTGGCCAGAATGCCGGCGTATTACACCAGTGTGGAATATGCTTCTTCCATTCCTGTACGGCTCTGCCATACCTTTTTATGTACCTGTCCCTGGTCTCATGTAGCTCGCTGCTGTACCTCTTTGCCGCTATTGCTTCCATAACATTCCGACAAGTTTTGAGATCTTCACCTTCACGATATCTAAATTTCTCCTTTAGAAAAAAACATGTATTCAATTAGCAGCGGTACATGTTATAAAATTCAGAGAACTGCAATATGTAATACTACTTCACCTATTCCCCCCCATTATATGAAATTAAGTCAGCTGTGATATGAACAAATTGCCTAACAGATATATACCCACTGATTGCA
Organism: Carex arenaria; assembly: GCA_964058825.1. NCBI lineage: Eukaryota > Viridiplantae > Streptophyta > Magnoliopsida > Poales > Cyperaceae > Carex > Carex arenaria. The sequence continues at coordinate 119,733 of CAXKVW010000138.1, forward strand.
TAGCAAAGGAAATATGTAGGCCATCTTGGTGAAACTATTGAGGTAGCAAAAAATATAAATAAGGTATTCTCATTGACAGATAAGGATGCAAGATGATATCCTTGTAGTGAACAGTTTTCATTGACATACAGATCAGATGAGAGTCCCTTTCTAATACTATTAATGTAAAATAATAAGAAGAGAGACTACCAGAAACGCATATTCGATGGCATCTATCGTGTCTTTGTCAAAGGCATGGAAACTTCTAAATGGTCCAGGCATATGGTTAAGGGCAAGCCTTGGGATAGAAAAATTTAAGTTTCAGAAAATGACTTTGGGGATACAATGGTTGTAAATTTGGTTTAAAATGAACGCAATAATACCTTGTGATTGCTGCTGTTATGTCCTTTGGTTTTTCCTCACAAGTGAACTCACAAGAGGAAATTGGCCAGATTACTGGTCTTTTTTCTACTATGTTTGTCGATTTTCTTATCACCCCCGGGCCTCGTCCCTTTTTCTTTTGGGGTACATGTGGTGTAATTTGATCATCTGGCATAGCATTTGAACCCTCGCCGTGCTCAATTACTGCCTGTGATTTACGCTTTCTCCCTTCAATTGCTTTTCTTTTCGCTGATGTCTCTCTTGTTAGGCCAGATTTCCTTGGGGCCATCTGTGTTTTAGTGAAAAGAAAACAATTATGTGTTTATTGTACTTTACATATGGTAATTAGCATGCTTTACATAACTCGGTTGATAGCACCATAGAATACAGGAGCTAAGTAATTCTGGTGTTGCATACTTAACTAATTACATTAGTTGCCATTGACTTCCCAAATTATAATTTCCTAGCTGGTAGTGGCGCATAGCACAAATGGGTCTGTGCTATGTGGTGCGTGCTCCTGTATTCCAATAGCTATATTTGTCTAAACACTGAATTTAAGAAATATATGGGTATAAAATAAATAATGCTAAATTTATATGTGGATATTGGACTGTAACTGTCTTTCTTCTTGATTGCTTGGTTAGTCCTGCCTACATACATATCAGCCTTACAAAAGACATAGTTAAGGTCTAAACTCCAGATTAAAAAACAGAAAAAATTCAGTTATGTAAAATTCCAATTGCTACAGAAAAGCACAATTAAAATGCAATATTGCAACAGTATGTGCATTTTGTAACATCATATTAGATGTGTGAACATCACTGCATATTCCAGAACAAACTAATGTGGTTCCTCATTTCTTCAGCGGTGAGAACAGCAAAGCAAGATAGATAAAGGGAATAGCTACATTAGACCCATACAAACAGTTTCACATATTTTGTTAATTGAAAATATTATTTTGTTGAGCGTCTCTACACAGAGAACCCCAGCAATCATGTTTTAAAACACTGTACAAGAAAATTGTAGTCATTCTTAATACATGTTGAACCATAGCACATGTTGCTTTTGCGCTATGCATTGACATGAACTTAGACTCACACTCAATCCAGTAGCATAGATGCAGTGGTATTAGTTATTTATTGTTGCTAAATTTTTAAATGATTGTGGTATAAATTTTATCATGGTCTCACATTTTTTAGAATCTGATTTTCAATACCCCAAGAAATAGCTTCATTATGTACAAACATAAGTTCTTAAAATCCATAATCATTGAAGCGAGTATGTATGCTGAAATTAAAATAGGCATAAAGTTAACAATCAAGTGGAATTAAGTCATGTAGCAATCTTTGCAACAGCGAGGAGTGGACAATGCAACCTTCTCCGTTTCGAGGATGGGTGTGCCACAAGAGAGTTTGATAGGAAGGAATTGCACAAAAGAAAGAGAACAGTGGTTAATAATTACAAAATTATACGATTTGCCTGTTGAACCCTATGTTAAGTAGTATTGACCCAAAAAAAGGACCTAAAGTTGAAAAGTTGAACCCACCGATACGTACACTTAAACCCTAAGAGAAAAGAAATTAAACCTTAAATAGGTACACACATTGAAATGGTGAAGTAGGTCCACAAATTGAAATTGTAAGATGAGGTAGGCAGATTACAATTGACAAATAGGTACACATAAATTACCACTTAAGGAGTATTCTTCACCGTCGACTCCAAGAAGACCACAGAGGTCAGTGATGTAGGTGGATTGGCTGTCGACCACGAGTTCAAGTCAGCGGGGGGAGGCGAAATGAGACAGGACGCGACATTAAGGTAGATCGGATTGAGAGGGAGAGAGGAGGCGGGTGAAGTGTTAGATGAAATGCCTAGAGGGAAATGAGAAGGAGAGGCGGGTGAGGGAGGTTTAGATTGAAATGAGAGAGAGAGAGGAGGCGACATTGCGCTTCTGTCGCTACTTGATGAAAATTTTGGGGGGAATGAAAATTGGATCTGCCGCCCAAGGAGGGAACTCAGGTAAGTCCAATGTTCGTCTGCCAATAGAGACGGCGGTAGATGGTCTGATGGGCATCGGACCTACAATAGGTTCACTTAGCTCTACAACCGTTCCATTAGCATCTAGATTAGTAGTGCCCACTTAAATTGCCGCATCTCTGCACGAATATTAATGTACATAGCACGGATCCTGATACGATCGAAGGGTCATTTCACCTAATGTATCAAAGTAGGTCTGATGGGCACCCGACGTACTCTCAGTTCCTGCTAAAAAGGAGGGAACGAAAATTGGCGTATGGACAGATCAGTTCTGCCTTAAGCAGTCTAGAAAACATAAGAGCAACTCAAATTGTAAAGGTGTGGTGCGCTGTATATAGTCTAAAATGTTATGTTCGGATCAAAATCAAATTGGCACAGTGACAGCTTCAAATTTGAGATGCCTAGTTTCATTTTGTATTTATATTCAAGTTTAATTGATTTGTGCATTAAAATTTCTACAAATGACTGAATTTCAAGTTTTTGAAATATTTATGTTTGTAATTATAATATTGAGAATTATATGTGATTAGAAAATCGTATTATATGTAGGTACTGTGGTGATTTATAGAATATATATGGTGTATATATGTGACATATGGTTCAATTGTAAAAAAAAATTAATTACAAAAATTAATGTAATTGATATTAGCCGAAATGTATATATGTTACATTATAATTAATTCTTTGACATTGATATTTCATTTTGAAATGATTTTGACTCATTGAAATTATTTATACAATCATGCATGATGCATCAATGACTTGTGCCATATAAGAATGTACATAGGACTTCAACCCTTGCTGTGTGGGGTTGTGGAGGAATGAATACGAACATCGGCATTTGGTCGATCGGAACCGTTAAAATGAAAGAATGTCTCATTAATTTCACCATCATAACATTTGATACAATTCGGGATCCGTTTAATAATCCATCTAAGCAAAACAATATAGCAACATCGCCCGGCTGTAAATAGTTTATGTTGGATCAAAGCTTACAACCGCCGAGACTTCGACACTTTTATGTTATTAATGTTCCGTGTTATTTCTTGATCATTTAAAAAAAAATTACGTGTCCTTTAAATTCAGATCAACCGTTGATTGCTTGTGCATTATCAAAACGGTCCGCATTATTCTTAACAATATAATGGCATTAATAATAATGAAATTGAACAAATTTAATCATAGTATACTTGACTTGGCCATACATACACAATTTTTTATTTTTTATATTTTTCACATATTTAGTAATATTAATCTGTGCACATGCATTACCAAACAGAATTTAGAATAAATGGTAGCCGTTCGATGGTTGATGGATGATCCAGATTATTTGGAATAATCATTTTAGAGATGCCATTTAAACCTCTCAGTTGGGGGTGCGAATCCTCTGAGATTAATCAATTTTTGCGTGACCAACGTGTCAGGTGCCTATTCGGGGAACCCTAGGGGCCATTATTAGTGAAGCGTTGAGATTCGTGCATAATGTATTTGAACGATTGAGATATTCCAAAAAGTCACGCAAAGTTTGAGATATCTCAGAGGATGCGAATTCTGAGTTGGGTTGGTATACTTGGTAAATGCGATACAGAGAAAGGTTGGGAAGATAATATCCAAACGGTGTTATTTTTATTTTTTGATTGATTGGATCTGATCCGTTCGTTTAACACTGCACAAATCAATAAACCCAAATAACTCTAACTACTGCGCAAGCCCGAATCTCAAAGCAACTGATAGCTCTTATCAAGCCGCAGAGTTAGTATAGTATATATCAGGCATTGGAGGCGATACAGACAAGGGTTTTTAAGTTGCATCTCAAAGCGGTGCCTTCACGGGGTGTTTCACATATATCATAGATGGATGCCATCCCAACCGTTATTATATCATTAAACAAATCATAAGGCCAAAATTACATCAACCACCGATCTTGCCCGAATCTCGAACTTATGAGATATTTTCCTAACCGTAGATCCTACATGATGTACTACAGGTACTGGAGGGGATGCTCACCCAGAGGATAGGGACTCAGTAGCCAGGACTTAGCATATTTTTTCAAAAACCCAAACGATTCCTCCCTAAACCTCAGACGATTACTCCCTCTCCCTCCCCTTCTCCACTATCCCAGAGGCACCACTCTTTTCTCTAACCTAAATCGATCGGAGTCGTCGCCGATCTCGCCGTTCCCTCCCTGTTGTAACAACCCAAAGTCGACCGGAGTGGCCACTGATCTCGTCGCTGCAGCACTCTTTCCTTAACCCTAAGTCGATCGCAACACCTCACGTCAGACTCAAAGCTGCGCCGCTGCCACCTCCACCTCAACCTCCGTCATCGGCGAAACAAGGGTTCCTCCACCGGATCTTTCCTCTTCCTATCCTCACCAATTTGACTGTCGAAGGTGATCACCCTTATTTTTCCTTCATTTTTTTTCAATTTGTGAGGTTAATGGCATCACATTTTAAAAAAATTCCCCTCACTGTGCAAACTTTTAATTACATTTCTAAAAAAATTCCCCTGACTGTGCAAACTTCAAATTACATTTATAAAAAAATCCCCCTCACATAGAATCGCCCTATTAATAAGGTGGTCAAATTTGTAACATGCCCTTTATTTCACCGAACTTTAGTCGAAAAGGGTGAAATGAAGAAATGTAGAAAGGGGCAGGGGCGGTGCCACTTAGAAATTGAGTATAGAAACAAAGGTGAAATTGAGAAAAAGTCTATTTCACCTTATACAACAGTATGTGCATGCACCTCTCTTGATTGTCAATATATCACAGTAGCTACATTTACTTATGACCAAACTAGCACTTTTTCTTTGCTTGTAAAGCCGCGAATTGATAGATAGCTTAATTAGAACCTCAATGTAGCATTATATTTTTATATGAAATTGGAGAGATAAAGATGCTTTTTTTTAATGGTAATTAACAATTGGCCAAGTAATTGATTAATCTATTTTTAATGAGACGTCCAAATCGTAACTACATATGTAGTTTTAATTAAAGAGACAACAGATATGGAGTGAGCTATCAGCTATGGTAATATGCATATTATAGAGTGAGGGTATAGTTGCCCATTCAGTTTTTATAATTGGAGAAAAACCATTAAAGATTTATCGTAGTTATTAACCACTTTATTATTTTCGGTTTCAGATTCAGAATGACTAGGTGTAAAGATGTCTCTTCATTTGAGCTAGTACAACGTCGGAAATCCCCTAGACTCAATCCTCCGAATACCAGCACAACCGAGCCAGAGCCAACCAATGGAATGTCTAGAATTATGAAACAGCCATCACCAGTTCAGACCAATCCGCCAAATGACCCGTTGGCCCCTTCGAAGCCACCAGCTCAGACCAAGCCGCCAATAGACCCGTTGGCCCTGAAACAGCCACCAGTTCTGACGAAGCTGCCAACAGAACCGTCGGCCCCTTCGAAGCCACCAGCTCAGACCAAGCCGCCAATAGACCCGTTGGCCCTGAAACAGCCACCAGTTCTGACGAAGCTGCCAACAGAACCGTCGGCCCCTTCGAAGCCACCAGCTCAGACCAAGCCGCCAATAGACCCGTTGGCCCTGAAACAGCCACCAGTTCTGACGAAGCTGCCAACAGAACCGTCGGCCCCTTCAAAGCCACCAGCTCAGACCAAACCGCCAACAGACCAGTCGGCCCAGAAACATCCACCAGCTCAGACCAACCCGCCCGCCAACAGACCCGTCGGCCCTGAAACAGACCCGTCGGCACTGAAACAGGCACCAACTCAGACCAGCCCGCCAACAGACCCGTCGGCCCCGAAACAGGCACCAACTCAGACCAACCCGCCAACAGACCCGTCTTCCCCGATACAGCCACCAGCTGATTGGCTACAGAGAACTGCGAGGCTGAACCCCTTTTTTTTTGAGGTGGTAATTATTTAGTTCTAAAAGCTGTCTACTAATATTATTGAAACCTTGCACAACAGATTATATGAGTTTTTTTATACAATTGTAGTCTAATAACATATTATCTGTAATAGTATCAGGCCAACACGGAGGACAACACAGAAACAGATATATTGGCAGAGACACCAGCCCAGATAGAAACAGAGCCAACCGAGCCTCGTGATCAGGAACCTCCGCATACAGAGGAACCAGGCCAGGCAGATCTGTCAGCTCAGAAAGAGCCAGAGCCAGAACCCGATCAGGTCGATGTTACCCCGCAGGTAATTTTTTTTTTTTGGGACTACAATTAGGGAAGGCATATTCTAGGGACAATAATTTCAATAATGAGAGATGAGAGAATATTTCTTATAATAATGAGAGATGAGAGAAGGACAACAATGGTTACATATTCTAATAACATATTAAGAGAGAATGGATCAGGTGGGTGTTAGAATAAGAAATATTCTCCCAGCTCTTATTATTGAGATATTTGCCCTTAGAATAGCATTATTACATTTGCCCTTAGAGTACCACTTTGATAACTCTTAAGCTCCATTTCCTGTCACTGCCACTAGAATAGCAGATGGCTGAGATGTTGTTAAACATCTTAAGTTTAACTCAGAAAATTAGTTCAAAGAAAGCTAAATGGAGCTTAAAGTGTTGTCAATTTGTGACAGTAAAATTAGCTTCAATTATTGTTTCACAGCTAATTTGTGAGGTTCACTTTGACTGTTCAATTTGTAATGAAAACCTTCTAGTATTAAGGAGTCTGTTTCACAACTTATGCTTCCTGTTCTGACAATTAGAGTCTAACCCCCTTATCTGCAATTACACCAGATCAACACAGAAGATGATAATGTCCAGTCACCTCCTTGTGATCACTCAACAGAAGGGGTTAACGTCCAGTCACCTCCGGTGTCAGTAACTGCTTCCTCTCGAGTCAAAATTTTTAAGGGCCCCAATCCTGGCATTTTGGGGAAAAAACGGAAACCCACTCAAGAACCTGTTGGGAGTGGTATCTCACCTCCTCAGTCACGGCCTAATACCTCGTCATCTGTGTCTGGTGCATTGTCTATGTCTCAGGATGACGTTGATGGTAGCGAAGACACCGATGATCTTCACTCATTGCATCCTGCCGAACTGGAGGATGATGGCAGTAAGAGGTGCCTCCTCCGTCGGCCCCTTCACGGGGTTCCTGGAGCACTTGACGCATGCGGGCTAGATCTAGACGGATCGGCAGCTAAGGCGCCAGCTATCAATGGGAAAAGAAAAAGAAACAAGGGTAAAAATGATGTTAGACAGGGGCGGGGTCTTGCAAGGGGTCGTCAACCCGTGCCACCAGAGGACAGACCAGAATTGTTTATCATCGGTGATGCTGAGTTCACGTCATCTCCCCTGTGCAAAAAGATAATCACCACAATTAGGCTCCTCACCCTAGAAAACTTGCCCGGTCCTTACCGGAGCTGGAAGAGCTTTCCCTCACAGACGAGACTGTTGATCCTACGACAGTTTCTCCAGAGGTATTCATGGGGGGCTGGGGAAGACCCGGTACGGTGTATTGATGTATTTGAGAGAATAGCGGCAGATGCATATATGCACCAACTGACGGAGGAAAGGGGAAGATGCATCAAGAAATATGGGGAGACCAAGGAGGTCTGGAAAGATAATCCTCCTACCTGGTGCAAGAACGCAGAGCATTGGAAGGGGTTGGTTAACATTTGGTCCAAAGATAAGTTTCTCAAACAATCTGCCACCAACCGTAAAAACCGAGTTGGTCCAAAAGGAGAGAAAAAGGATGTGGTGTATCACGTGTCCGGTTCTAGGAGCACTTATCGTCACAAGACAGCATTGGTAATGAAAATTACATTAATCCGCATTATACTGACATTGACTATTTTAGTTGTCATGTACCTACTTTCTTACCTGTTTGAATTTCAGATAGCCGAGAAGGGATCACTGGTTGGAGCGAAGGAGGTCTTTGATCGAACTCACACGGTGAAGACAGCAACAGGAAAGGCTTATGTGAACGAGATTGCGGAGAAGTTCGCGGTAAGAACATTTCATATATGAGTCTCTAATTTGTCACAGTAATCTCGAAGAAGAATAATATTCTCTGTCATCACCTACTGTTTTTAACATGTTTTTCTAACGGTGGCAGGCAAAATACCTAGATCTTAAGAAGATTCATGGGGATACGATGGAAGATGAGAAAATCTGGGAGATGGCTGTGGGAGGAGAGGACAAGCGAGGGAGGCTATTTGGCTTTGGATCCAAGTCAAGGATCAGCAAGGCCACAAGAGTATTGGAGACGGTGGAGGTTGCCCCTTCGGAGCCTACAAAGAGCACAGCCACATCTGCTGAATCTCCAAACAGAAAATACACAAAAGATGAGGTGGCACAGATAATTCGAGCTGAACGCACTGAGTTAGTTGCGAAGATAGATGAACAAGATAAGCGCCACAAGGCAGAAATTGAAGTGATTCAAAAGAATACTCAGCTCACAAGGAAATGGCTTACTGCGCTCTTCCAAGCGAATGGATGGACTGTTCCAGATTTTGTTGGTGTAAGCCCCTTTCTTCTACTTATTTGAATAAATGTCAGATTCCAAACCAATTTTTGAATGCTTACATCATATTCTCATTTTGTACTTTATAGGAGGGGTCATCAATGGGCAACGAAGGTGTGGGAGGCGGTACTCAACCATCCAAGGGCAATTCTGGTGTTGGAGGGGATCATATTCCATAAAATGTTTTAATTGACAGCTTCAAAACATTGAGTAGTTGTAATAACATAGAACCAGCTAATTTCTGTGTAATAACATAGAACCTTTTTTTATAACAGTAGGATGTGTATGGAGTAAATCACTATGAAGTACCTTGATAACAGTAGGATGTGTATGCTTTTTATAACAGTAAGATGTGTGCATGTGGAGAAACTTCTTTAGTTTTTAAAACTTAAGTGTTTTTAACAGTAGGATGTGTGCTTGTTAACTCAGAATTAAGATATGTGCTTGTTTTTAACAGTAGGATGTGTATCCTATATAGGTGGAAAAAATATAGTTTAATTTTGGATGTCCTGTTATACACAAATTATGATGCGTACAATGGGGGTACGCCATAAAACTTGTACTAGCTTGAGGTTATGTATACCATTATTTCCGTCGGTAAACCCTTAGAAATACGTCCCTAATTTAGCGAGCTGCTGTACACTAATTTTTGAGTCCGTATCCTCTGAGATTTCGACACTTTTTTGCGTGACCGACGTGTCCAGTGCCTATTCGGGGCAAAGTTTGAGATATCTCACGCAAAGTTTGAGACATCTCAGAGGATTTAGACCCTCGTCATTTCTGCGATTTTTAATTTGCCAGTCCCTGTGATTTTAGACCCTTTTGTTTTCTGAGCTCCAAGTGCTGGATCTCACCACGATTTTGATCTCTCCTTGGAGCTATCCCTCTCTTTGGAGCTCTTCCTCTCCTGCAATTTAAACTAGATCTCCCACTAAGGCGGATTAGCTGGAATATTCAAAGGTACATTGTTAACACAGATTCTTAGGTAAAATGGTGCCTACGCACTGTCCAGAGACAACGAATTGGTTTGTAAGAGTGGAACTCTTAGGTCCCCAATTGAGTAACACAGATTCTTAACACTACATTGTTAACACAGATTTTACAGATTTTAGACTAGATTCCCCTTTCAAATTGAGTAAATGTTCGGCAAATTGTTGGATTAACTCATTGATTGTTTAATACAGCGGCATCACTCAAATGGCGACTAATCGGGAATGGATGTATAAGTATAGTCGACAAAATACGGGTGGTACTCTTGAACAAGAATTTGTGAATGGGGTGACCGAATTTATTGCAAAAGCCCGGTCCGAACCCTCCGTTGTGAGTATTGACGCTAATGGTTTGCAATGTATCCCGTGTCCGTGTGGAAGATGTGATAACCTCTACACCAAAGATGTGGATACTGTCGAAATGCATCTTTTTCGCCATGGCTTTTGCAACCTATATGAAGTTTGGCACAAACATGGGGAGATGCATCCAAATTTAGCTAATCCGTCATCTTTGAACGATGCGGCTGATCCAATGGTTGATATGGTTCGGGATGCTGCCGGTCAAGATTTCAATTGGAATGAGGAAACACCTATGGGAGCGGCTAAAAAATTCTTCGACATGGTAGAGGCTAACAATAAACCGGTTTGGAAACTTAACGCGACGGGTGAACTAGCATGTGAAAAACAAACCGTCTTGTCTGCGGTGACACAATCCTTTGCATTGAAGGCGAAGCACCAAATGAGCCAAGCAGCTTTCGATGACATGATGGATCTCTGGAAAAGCACCCTCCCTTCCAATGATGAAATGCCTAAAAATTTCTACGAAGCGAAGCGATTGCTTGATGGATTGGGCATGGAGCACCAAAAAATAGATGTTTGCCCTAATTTTTGTATGCTATATTACAAAAAAGAGAACAAGTTCAAAACAGAATGTGATGTGTGCCACTTGCCAAGATATAAGCCTCTTGGACATAATAAGAATGCAAAACCCGTGCCACAAAAGCAACTTCGATATCTACCTATCACTCCACGGTTGCAAAGGATGTACATGACTGCAGAGTCTGCGAAGAATATGAGATGGCACAAGGAAGGTGTGCGTCACAAAGCCCCGATGATGGTGCATCCGGCGGATGGTGAGGCTTGGAAGCATTTCGCTCGTAAACAACCCGGCTTTGCGGACGAGGTTAGAAATGTTTGGTTGGGACTAACAACGTATGGGTTCATGCCATTCAACTCGAGTGCAGCTCCATATTCGTGTTGGCCGGTATTTGTTTTTCCATATAACCTACCACCGGGGTTAATAATGAAAGAAGATAGCATGTTTCTCGCGCTAGTCATCCCTGGACCAAAGCATCCGGGTCGGGACATTGACATTCTCCTCGAACCTTTGATCGACGAACTGAAACTTTTGTGGTCAAATGGAGAAATGACATGGGATGGGTATAAAAGAGAAAACTTCAAAATGCGTGTACAACTTCTTTGGACGATTAGTGATTACCCGGCTTATGAGATGCTATGTGGATGGGGTACAAAAGGCCGTTTGGCGTGTTATTATTGCATGGAGAAAACAAAAGCCTTTCAACTCGCGTATGGTGGAAAATCAACTTGGTTCGATGCCACAAGGTGCTTTCTTCCTATGCATCACACGTTCCGTCGAGATAGGAAGAATTTTATTAAAGGTAGGGTTGAGAATGATCCGCCACCCCCAAGATTGACGGGGGAGCAAATGCTCGATATTGTGAGTTTGATCCCAAATATTAAATGGGGAAAAACTGGAAAACTCGATCAGATCCCTGGTTATCGTGTAACACATCATTGGCAAAAGAAGAGTATTTTTTGGACCTTACCCTATTGGAAAGACAACTTGTTGCCACACAATTTGGATATGATGCATTTGGAGAAGAATTTCACAGAAAATTTGCTATACACGATGTTAAGCATTGGTACGAGAACCAAGGATAATGAAAAAGCTAGGAAAGATTTGGCTCTTTATTGTGATCGCCCAACCCAGCACCTAACTACCATGGCTGATCACCCAGGAAAGTCTATCAAACCAAAGGCACCCTTCGCACTCTCTCCAGGAGATAAGAAAATTGTTTTAACATGGATCAAGGAGGTGGTAAGGTTCCCTGATTGCTACGCATCTAATTGGTCAAGGATGGTTAACCTAACCACTGGCAGCTTCACCGGTGTTAAAAGTCATGATTTACACGTGTTCATGGAGCGCCTCCTCCCCGTGGCATTTCGAGACTTTGTCCCGGATCCTGTATGGGATGTTTTATGTGAGATTTCAGCCTTCTTTAGAGAGATATGCGCCAAGGAACTTGATCCAGTGAGGGTGGCGGAATTAGAAGATGATATTGTCGTCATTTTGTGCAAGATGGAAAAAAATTTTCCGCCCGGTTTCTTTGATTCAATGGAGCACCTTGTGTTGCATGTAGCATATGAGGCTAGAATGGGTGGGCCGGTATCCTTTCGATGGATGTATCCATGTGAAAGGTGAGTTGTCTTTTGGATTTTTTTTAATGGTAATTAAAGACACTAAGATTACAACTAACACTAAACAATTGTTGCAATTACAGGCGTAACAAGGAACAAAGGATGAGAGTCACGAACAAGGCACGGGTTGAGGGTTCAATCGTGGAGGCTACAATTGCCAAAGAAATCGGTACATTTTCCGCACGCTACTTTGTAGAGAGATCTAACATTAGCCAAGAAGGAGTTGGAACAAGTAACTGTTCGACGAGACAACTTTCAATATTCGATACTCCGGGACGCACCATTGGTAGTAAGGGAAAACGAAAGCCTCTCGATGATAACGATTGGGATGCTGCACACACTTATGTCATCCTCAACTGTCCAGAGATCTGTGAGAAATACATGGGGTACAATCTTATAAATATATTTTTATTGTTTTCAAAAGTATCTATTCTAAAACCTATCAAATTCTCATGTTTGGACATCTTCTATCTAATGTGCAGAGAATTTGATACATGCATGCTCAACTCTGGGGTGGCCTCAACCCCACAAGATTTGCCAAAAGTTCGTCAAGATAGTTTCGCATCTTGGTTACGAAAAAAGGTCATAAATTCTCGTGATGAAGGTGATTACTACATACGAATGGCCGGAGTCATGCCAAGTAAACTAGCATACTTCTACGATGGGTACGAAGTCAATGGGTATCGATTTCACACAGAATCATCTGGAGAAAACAAGGTCACTCAAAGTAGCGGTGTTTGTATCAAAGGAGAGTGGGATGCAAATGGCGTACAAATTGACTACTATGGTCTTCTCCAAGATGTCATTGAGCTAGTATATGATGCACACAAGGTAGTTCTATTTAGGTGTGATTGGTTTGACATTATAAACGGTGTTAAAGTGGACCGAAAACATGGTCTTGTTGAGGTTAAGCACACCTCTCGCCTTGCAAATTATGAGCCTTTTGTACTAGCGGCTCAAGCAACCCAAGTGTGCTACCTACCTTATGCATCACAAAAGGCCGAAAGAAAACTTTGGTGGGTGGCAATGAAAACTAGCCCGAAGTCAATGTTTCGTGCCGAGGGCGATGATGCAAATCTCGAATTTTACCAGGAGGAAAGACCGGATAATCCAATTGAGCCGACAATTGGACAAGACTTTGATTGGGAGGGTGTGGTCCAACAAGAAGGCGAGTACGAGGTAGTGACCGAAAACAACATAGAGGAAGAGGAGGGCGGGGAAGAGCAAGTTGATGAAGACTTTGATGATTCCGATGAAGAGTATTAATTGGTAAAGGAATACACATATGTATTGTTTTTTTGTATTTCAATTTACTTCAAAATTATATATATGTTCACATTTTTTGCCAAATGCCTCTCTTAACATTTTCCTCTTATTTTGCTTTGTAACAGGTGTTTACACAAAGGGAGATCATATGTATTTAGTCTAAAATATTTTGTATCTAAATTAAATATATTACCAATAGTAATGATATTTACTAAATCACTCCCTAAATCAAGTTCTTTTCTTAGTAGTTAGGATGCGTTATAGAAATCCTTCTGTTTTATTAATTACTGCCTCTCGTTTTGAGATTATATTCTATATTAATTGAATGTTCAGCATTCAAAGGGAGATCTCAATAAATAGAAATGCTTCTGTCTCCAGGAGTTAAAAATTTCCAACGGTAGCCTCACGGAAATATAAACAATATAAAATAATTTTAACTGCGTGGCCCTTCATTTTCACTTCTCTTCCCGCTAAACCCTGACTTGCCTTTTCAGTTCCCTCCCATTTCTCCGCCGGCTCTCTATCTCCCTCACGTCCCCACTTTCGCTCCCTATTTTCGCTCCCCACTTTTGCTCATTCACTCACTCTAGCCCTCTGAGTTGTCAAGAACTACTTGGAAGCGAGGTGGCAGCGGCCAATCACCACCTGGGTAAGCTCTACTTTTTAATTTTTTGAAATTCGTTGGTTTATGCAATCTTTGTTTCTGAGTAATTTAACTACACCAATTTCTGGGTATTATGCTACTTGATATTATCCAATAGTTACTGCCCTCTGTATTCTATGATTAAACCCAATTTCGTATCCAATCCCTTGTCTTGTGTAACAATTCCTCTTCTTTAAGGGTTTTAATTGACCTCATTTACAAATCTGTTCTTCTATAAGGTACAAGGAAAAATGAGATTACTTAATATGGAAAATCCAAATCCTCGAGGAAATCAAAATCGTGTCGTAATTAGAGTCAATCCTTCGGGACCCCCCATCCCAATCCAGAGTATACCACCCCCTAATCTACTCAGAAATACAGACCCTCAAATAATCGAGTGGCGACATTTAGCCCCGCCACCGGTCATTGTCTTATCTTCATCGGATGATGAATCCGATTCCGAGGATGAGGAGCCTTACGGTCCTTTTTATGAAATAGATGATGTGCGTGCTTTTTGTGATTTGAGAAGAAGCAAGAGAATATGGGAAAATGTTAACAAGAATGGAGGCAAGCGAATCAAATACTTCCCTCAAAAGAAAAAAAGGCGAGACAATTAGTGAATGCATGAATAGGTTTTCAATTAGGGATGTGGGGATGGATTAGGCAAATGTTATATAGTTGACTTAATTAGTTGATTTTTGGTATCTAGATGAATTAGGGTTGTGCCATATATTATATGTTTTGGTACTAATTTAGTGATGTTTATTGTTTGCTTGAAGACTCTTTACTGCCTAGTACTGCTACAATTATTTTGTTATCAATAGTGATGATATTACTAAATCAATATCTTAAGTAAGTGTTTTTCTTAATTAGGAGGTGTTATATATATAAATTATTTTGTTTTAGGAATTACTGCATGTCATTCTTGGATGATATTCTATGTTAATTGAATGTTCAACATTCAAGGGATATCTCAATAAATAGAGATGCTTCTGTCTCCAGGAGCAAAACATTTCCAACGGCAGCCTCATGGAAATAGTTATTATAACTATAAAATAATATTAACTGTATGAATGAAACATTTCCAAGGGCATAGTAGCCAAGTATTTCCGTGAGCCTTCCTTATAAAATAATATAAATTTGATAACCAAAACATTTCCAAGGGTAGCTCATGGAAATACTATGTGTTACAACTTCCCAAAACATTTCCAAGGGCATGGGCTCAACTTTTTCCAAGGGCTATCAATAAAAAATAGTATTTGGTTTGTTTGGCGGGTCATGGGTCATCCAGAAGTATTTCCAAGGGCAGAAAGGTGACATTTCCAAGGGCAGGCAGCAGGGATTTCCATGCGCAATAATTTCCGTCGGCCTGCCGTTGGAATTGTTCAAGTGTGTCAGAAAACACCATTCTATTTCTGACGGCCTCTTCTGCCCTTGGAAAAAGCTAATCCTGCGCATGGAAAAAGTGCGGATTCTAGTAGTGTTGTGTTGTTAACTGTTGATGTTATGAATATAGATTGTTCAAGTTATTTGATGTTGATGTTGTGTTGTTAGGTGTTGATGTTATGAGTTTAGATTGTTCAAGTTATTTGATGTTGATAATGTTGTAGATGTGAAATGATAGAATATGATGGATGTAATTTTTATGTTTTATTTAATGAAAATTATGCTTAGCCAAAGTTTCAAAAAAAAAAAAAAAAAAAAACATTGTACAAATTCTCCATTCGCTGCGTGCATAGAAATGGGCCACGGGCCACCCTTCTTTTGTCTCTCTCTTTTTCCTCTTCCTTTTTTAATCGTTTTTTGAAAGTTATAAAATGAAGCACTTTATAAATAGGTGACTCAACTGAATACTACACACGAATAAAGGTTATCATCTTTCAAGAGGTGGACCTAACCAACTCTTCACTCCCCCCCACCCCCCCCCCCCCCCCCCCCCCCATGCTTCTTGACCCCTTCACAAAAAGATAAAGGGTAAATTAAACGAGAGATGGACAAAAGCAAGCCACAAATGGAGGGAAAGGATCGCCGGTGGTGTCGCACCAAAAAATCGCCATTTTTCACAATTTTCATGCATGCAGACAAGGTTGATGTGATTCTAATGGTTTTTGGTTTCATCGGAGCCATAGGCGATGGCCTTTCGACACGGGTCATGCTTCTATTAACTGCTCAGTTCTTTAATGACCTAGGCAATGGGCCTGATGTTAGAATGGAGTTAACCTCCAAAATCAACACTGTAAGACATTTGTGTGTCTGTATCTCTGTCTTTTTTTTTAAGAGAATTTGAGGTAGAATTTCTTTCATCTGTTGTTCTTTTGTATTTGACATGTTTATATATCTTAATTTACACAAAAGTATAGTATCAATTGTGTATAAGCAATATGAAAAATGTACATACAATTCTTCCAAATTTTAAAAAGCATTTATACATTCTCCTTTGCTAAAGGTGAGAATGGTGAAAATAAAATTTACCAAGTTAATTTAACTGATGCCATGCATGCAATGCATATATATTTTGTATATAACAGTATGTGAATATTGAGGTTCATAATTTGGGTTTCTTTCTGTCTCATCTATGTTAAAAAGGAACATGAGCAACGCGTATATATGTACAATTAATTCCTTTAGAACCTCAAGAATTCTTTAGAATATGGCATATTAATTCCCTCATTTGATTCCCTTCATAGCTTTTCTTGTATGTCCCTACTTTTGCTTGTGTGAATCATAGTGTCAAAATTAATTAGTGCGCTTTTGCATTACAACCATAAAAAATAAACACCTATAAATAAATTAATAAATGATATGAAACATATCATTTGGCATGTGCACCTAATTCCATATGTCACCGCACATTATATATTCACAAAATAATCTTTTTAAAGAAGACCTGAATTGCATATATCCCTTTTTATATTATTTGGAAGATATTTTCATTTTTGTAATGATTTAAATTTAATTTCTGTCCTTTTACAGATAGCTTTAGACCTTGTTTTCTTGGCATTGGGATCATTGGTCATGGCTTTCTTAGGTAACTTTCATGTAAATTAATGCTGAATCAATTTCAAACTGGAATAGATAAAGATACAAGTATATATGTATTGCCATGTAAGGCCAAGTATGTGTGTGTGTGTATGCGTGTATATATATATTGATGGTGCTGAGTTGTGTAATTATATTTAGAGGGTTACTGCTGGGCAAGGACAGCAGAGAGGCAAGCATCGACAATGCGAGCAAGATACCTAAAGGCTGTGTTAAGACAAGATGTCGAGTATTTCGACCTAAAACTGGGGTCCACCAATGAGGTCATTACTAGTGTTTCCAGTGATAGCCTTGTCATCCAAGATGTTCTAAGCGAAAAGGTTAGTGTGCAACTCTTTTGATTTTCGCCAAATGCCAATAATGAAATCTCTATATACCTTTTACTTACTTTTAAAAAAAAAAATG
This sequence comes from Carex arenaria, assembly GCA_964058825.1. Taxonomy (NCBI): domain Eukaryota; kingdom Viridiplantae; phylum Streptophyta; class Magnoliopsida; order Poales; family Cyperaceae; genus Carex; species Carex arenaria. Next base: position 137,445 of record CAXKVW010000138.1, read on the forward strand.
ACTTCAAAGCACCACCAATTTCACTATACAATTCATATGCAGGTGCCGAACTTCATAATGAACGCATCAATGTTCGTCGGTAGTTACACAGTTGGATTTATCCTGCTCTGGCGGTTGACTCTCGTAACCTTTCCAACTCTCTTGCTACTAATCATCCCGGGACTCATGTACGGTAGAATTCTCATGGGAGTTTCACAGGAAATCAAGCAGGAGTACAACAATGCGGGGGTAATTGTTGAACAAGCAATCTCCTCCGTGCGTACTGTATATTCATTTGCTGCTGAGGAACAAACCATGGTGAAATTCTCAAAAGCTCTCGAGTATTCTGTAAAACTTGGCCTCAAGCAAGGCTTGGCTAAAGGCCTTGCAATTGGGAGCAATGGAATCACATTTGCAATTTATGCATTCGAGGTTTGGTATGGGAGCCGCCTCGTGATGTATCACGGAGCTAAGGGTGGCACGGTATTTGCTGTTGCGGCTGCAGCTATTGTCGGTGGCCTGTAATTATCACTTTTCCTCCCTTTCACATTCACATTTACATTTACACATATAAGTAAAATGGGATATTGTTTTTGCTCCCCAATCATGCATGTCTAAATTTTTTTACTATTTGTTAGAAAAAGTTATTTTTTTAGATAGGTAAAAAATCACTGTTTTTGGATGGTCAAGAATCTTTAATTTGAAAAAAAATGGTTTTATACCTATTTAAAAAAATAGCGAAAAGGTTCTAGAAAAATAAAATTTATTCTCCAAGAACATTTTATTATGGAGACCATGTTGAGTGTTTGAATCAATTGTTTGTACAATGAAAAAGGAATTTTCAAACATAAGAAATGTGAGGCATCAATTTGATTAAGTTTTTAAACTTGAACATTGGTAGTTGTTTATTAATGTTTCAGTCTCAAAACTAACTCTCATTACCTATCTTTCTAGGTCACTTGGATCAGGGCTCTCAAATGTCAGGTACTTCGCGGAGGCTGGGTCTGCGGGTGAGCGGATACTTGAGGTTATCCAGAGAGTACCAAAGATTGATTCAGAGAGCACTGAAGGAGACGTATTACAAAATGTATCAGGTGAGGTCGAATTCAAAAGTGTCGAATTTGCATATCCATCAAGGTTGGAGAATCCAGTATTTGTAAATTTCAATTTGAGAGTGCCTTCGGGTAGAACAGTGGCACTTGTCGGTAGTAGCGGGTCGGGAAAATCAACCTTGGTTGCGCTTTTAGAGAGATTCTATGACCCGTTAGGAGGCGAGATTTTACTAGACGGTGTAAACATACAGAGGTTGAGGCTAAAGTGGCTCCGGTCGCAAATCGGTCTGGTTAGCCAGGAACCGGCACTCTTTGCAACAACCATCAAAGAGAATATTTTGTTTGGAAAAGAGGATGCAACAATGGAGGAGGTGATTGTGGCTGCAAAGGCCTCCAATGCTCACAACTTCATCTCTCAGTTGCCTCATGGATATGAAACCCAGGTTATTTTTTCCACTTTCCACATAATTAATCATGTAAGAATCTTTTTGATGAAAATGAAAATAGCAAGGCCACGGAACTATGCATAGCGCATATTGGTCTGTACTATGAATCAATATCTTCATTTTTTAAATTTCAAATAGTCAATATGAACTGTATAATATGATTTTCATATGAACATGTACTTGTATATCAAATTTTACAATTTAAAAAAAATTATTATCTTTTAAGATAGGTAGAAAAAATCACTTGATCTAAAGATTCTAGATTACTAAAAAATAATAATTTTTTATCTATCTAAAAAATATTAAAAACATTCTACAAAATATAAACTTTAGTTTGCAAGTATATTTTTCTATGGAGATTATATTGAACAGTTTAGATACACTGTTTAGACTTTGAAAGCAAAGATATTGATCCATAATACATCCCAATATATACGCTATGCACATTACCGTATCCTCACTTGAATTAAAAAAAAATACCAAATTTTCAACCAATCTTGTCAACTGCTTTTCTGAAATCGTTAATTATCGCCTTTTCAGGTTGGTGAACGGGGTGTTCAGATGTCAGGAGGTCAGAAGCAAAGGATTGCAATTGCAAGAGCTATACTAAAATCACCAAAGATTCTCTTACTTGATGAGGCAACAAGTGCACTTGACACGGAATCCGAACGAGTGGTGCAAGAGGCCCTTGATCTTGCCTCGGTCGGCCGTACCACTATTGTTGTTGCTCATCGATTATTCACCATAAGAAATGCCGATCTGATTGCCGTCATGCAAACCGGTGAGATCAAAGAGCTTGGGTCCCACGATGAACTCGTCTCCAATGAAAACGGCCTCTATTCATCGCTAGTTCGCCTTCAACAAACTAAGGAATTAAAGGACGAGCACACAACCACACAAGTGGCCACAGGACAGTCATCACAACTGGCCCACAGCCACAGCACAAGCAGGAGATTCTCAGGCACCACCAGCCGGTCAAGTTCAGCAAGGTCTTTTGGAAACGGAGATAATGATGGTGACGAAATAAAAAAACCAGCTGTGCCAGTTCCATCCTTTAAACGGTTACTGATGCTTAATGCACCCGAATGGAAGCAAGCGGTTCTCGGTGGGTTTAGTGCAGTTGTGTTTGGAGGAATACAGCCATTGTATGCATACGCAATGGGAAGCATGGTTTCGGTGTATTTTCTGACAGATCACGACAAGATCAAATCAGAGACGGGCAAGTATGCCCTGATCTTTGTCGGATTGACGGTTCTATCATTCTTGATCAACATTGGCCAGCACTATAACTTCGGAGCGATGGGGGAGTACTTAACAAAGAGGATACGAGAGAGAATGCTTGCTAAGATCTTGACATTTGAGATCGGATGGTTCGACCAAGACGAGAATTCCACCGGCGCAATTTGCTCTCGCCTAGCCGATGCCAATGTGGTATGTATATATTTCTTATTCTCACTCTGTGGTATAATTATTTTGAATATTACTTGTATTACTATAAATTTTTTCTGAGAAAAAGCGTAGAAATAGCAACATATTTTGAAGAAAAAATTAAGATAAAACAAAAATTTATAATTTTTTCTGAGAAAATCATAGAAAATAGAAGGAGGTTTTTTAAACTTATAGACCAGAATATGTGCACAAAACCTGTTTTCATTTTTCAGTTCTTGAACAACTATTCATTAAAAGTTTGCACCCCATTACAAATCAATACTATTTTTAGTTAATATCCATTTTGATAGCAATTAATACTGTTACCAACACATCAGGTCAGATCTTAAATGTGAATTATCAAATTTAAAAATGACATTGTGAAACAATTATACCAAGCTTGCTTCCCTATCTGATGATTATCAATGACATGTCTTTATATGTACTATATGTCTAGGTGCGATCACTGGTCGGAGATCGAATGGCCTTGGTCATTCAGACAATATCAGCGGTCACGATCGCATGCACAATGGGGTTGGTTATCGCATGGAAGTTAGCGCTAGTCATTATCGCCGTTCAACCGCTGATTGTAGTTTGCTTCTATGCTCGACGTGTCCTTCTAAAAAGCATGTCCAGTAAAGCGATAAAAGCGCAAAGTGAAAGTAGTAAGTTAGCTGCTGAGGCTGTTTCCAACCTCCGCACCGTCACTGCCTTCTCTTCCCAAGACCGAATACTCAGCCTATTTGACAGAGCACAGGAGGGACCACGCCGAGAGAGCGTTCGACAAGCTTGGTACGCTGGGCTTGGGCTTGGCACATCTATCAGCCTTATGACTTGTACATGGGCACTTGATTTCTGGTATGGTGGCAAGCTAGTTGCCGAGGGTAAAATTTCAGCGAAAGCCCTATATCAAACCTTTATGATACTAGTGAGCACAGGTCGTGTCATTGCTGATGCCGGTGCAATGACAACTGATTTAGCGAAGGGTGCTGATTCGGTCGGTTCAGTCTTTGCGGTTCTTGATCGGGATACAATCATAGACCCAGATAACCCACAAGGCCATCGGCCTGAGAGGCTCAAAGGCGACATAGAAATCAAGGCGGTCGATTTTGCATATCCTTCACGACCAGACATGATCATATTCGAAGGGTTCTCTCTAAGCATCCAGGCAGGGAAATCAACGGCTTTAGTGGGGCAGAGTGGATCAGGCAAGTCAACTATCATCGGCCTGGTTGAACGATTCTATGACCCGTTAAAGGGATCCGTTAGAATTGATGGGAGAGACATCAAGATGTACCATTTGCGCTCTCTAAGGAGGCACATTGGGCTTGTCAGTCAGGAACCTACTCTGTTTGCTGGTACAATCAGAGAAAACATTATTTTTGGTACAGAGGGAGAGGTCACAGAGACCGAGGTCGAAAATGCAGCAAGGGCAGCCAATGCGCATGATTTCATCAGCAACCTAAAAGACGGGTATGATACCTGGTGTGGGGACCGCGGCATACAGCTGTCAGGTGGTCAGAAGCAGCGTATTGCTATTGCCAGAGCAATCTTGAAGAACCCGACAATTCTTTTGCTAGACGAAGCCACGAGTGCACTCGATAGCCAATCAGAGAAGGTTGTGCAGGAAGCACTGGAGAGAGTCATGGTGGGGAGAACTAGCATTGTAGTTGCACACAGGTTGAGTACAATACAAAATTGCGATCTCATTGCCGTGCTCGAAAAAGGGGTGGTGGTTGAGAAGGGAACACATGCCTCGCTCATGGCGAAGGGGTCGAACGGAAACTATTTCGGGTTCGTTAGCCTTCAACAAGGCACCCATGGAAATGTCCACTAGATCAAACCTCAAATATATATAGTTTATATTTTGTCTTTTTTTTATATATATTTCTTTAACATGGAAATTTTGTACAACCATTCTGTATTGCAGTATGCTTTACATAGTTTTCTTAATCTTTTTAGCGTTATAGTTTTGAAATATATGTAGATCAGCAAATGCGTTGATCTAAGAAGAAACTTTGTAAAGTGTTTTTTAGTTGATGTATTATACTATTATGTAATATTAATAATAATTGTATCATCTGTGTAGATAATGACAAGTGGACCAGAGCTTATTCTTAACAATACTGCATGGTGCAGCTATAATAAGAGTGAGGCTATGGTACTATGAATAGTACAAATTAGTCCGTACTATAAATTAATGTCTTAATTTTCAAAATCCAAACAATTAATTTGAAACATTTAACATAATCTTCTTGTGAGAATATACTTATAAAGTAAATTTTAACATTTTGTTATAATTTTTTTACTATATTTTTATAAGTAGAAAATCGTCAAGAATTATTTAGATCAACTGATTTTTACCCTATCTAAAAATATAGGAAAAATTCTAAAAAATATTGATATGCAAGTAAATTTTCACATAAAGATCATATTGAACAATTCAAATTGACTTTTTGGACTTTAAACATGGAGATAGTGATCCATAGTACAAACCGATATGCACTATGCATAGTACCGTAGCCTAGCTCACTCCCTATAATAATACTTTTTATTTGTTCTACCATTCCTGAACAGATACAGTACTGGCAAGGTTCTTTCCCATATTATTTGAATATTTTCTTAACAGCCAAACTTCACTAATCTTATCATAACCATGAAAATGATTCTGATAAGACAATGCACCTTGAAAAGAACTATCCCATAAAGATAATCTCAAAACATAGCTAGTAAATGGCTCAAATACCAAGCCAGGACAACAAATAATATAATTTTGGTTCAAATCTAAAAAACAATCATTCTAATTTTCTCAACTGCTGAGTGTGTAATTTGGACTGAGAGCAGAGTTAGCAAGGTTAGCGGCTAACCCAACTATTAGCAATAACCACTAACCCAACCTTTGATTGGAACAGCAGAATAACAGGATTAGCGGCTATCCCGAACAGCTTCTCACACATCCAAACACGGAATAGAGCTCGGAGAGGATGGCGGATCTGTGGAGTTGTAAGCTCTCAAGTAGGTCGAGTCGAAGTGGGAGGGTAAAGATATTTTAACACAGCAGTTTTGTCTTTATGCAGTGGGCGAACTAGGGGTGTTCAAACGGTTCGGTTTGTTTGTTTTCAACCGAACAAATTTTTTTTAATTTAAATGGTTTATTTTTTTCGGTTTAAATGTATTGGTTTATTTTAGATTTTGATCTATTAAAGTTTTTAAAAATAGAGAAACGATGGAGGCACAAAAAATAGAGGCATTTGAACCCTCCTCCTAAATGAATTGGTTCGGTTTAGACTTTTTAAAACCGATTAAACCGAACTAACTGAGTTATATTGATTCAAGTATAGTTTATATTTTATTTAGTTCAATCATAGCTTTATTTCTTTCATTATAGTTTAAGTATTTTAGAACATCTATATATTTTGTATGGAATTGAATAACTTGTGTATGAACATGTGTAACTTTCGTTAATAATGGCACTAATAGATTTACTTCATTTTGAATTGAATAAATTGAAATTTACTTCGATTTGTTCGGTTCGGTTGTATTTTTGAAAGCCAAAAAATGCTTTGTTTTAGAACCGACTGTTTGAACCCTCTAGGACGAACCATATGCATCATGGTTTGGATTTTATGTTTCTTGCGCTACATGAAGTTAAAATTAATCTGTCAACATATTTACCCGCGGTAAAAATCGGAACGCGTATCCTCTGCATTAACTCAAAAGAGAATCTTTTGAGTTAATGAATCTCTACCATCCGATATGCGTTAAGATCCGTACAGACAAGATCTGCGCTAATATTAAAGATCTCTATGTTAAAATTAGACGGCTAGATTGACTCCATTTAAAATCAGCCGGCTGAAATGCATTAACTCAAAAGATTCCCTTTTGAGTTAATGCAGAGCATACGTGTTCTAAAAAACATAGAACCCAAGAAACGCAATTTTAACGGGCCGGATCTGAATGTGTACGTACCAAAATTACGGGCCGGACCAAAGAAGATCCGTTTGGGCTCCTGCAATGATCAGCGCACGCAGGGGGTTAAAAAATATAATAAAGCCCAAATTGACCCAAACAACGTCGGCCCGGTTAAGCTATCACGCAATGAAGATCATTTAATAATGCACAAATGTCAGAGTTATTTAAACATGAATGTTCTACTTTTTTTCACGATTGGTCTAATTATGACCTAGTTTTGTATTATGTAATAAGACTTTTTTTGACACTTTAAGGAGTTAATATATTGATATTTTCACTGCTATTATCACACCTATCAACTATTCTTATTGGTTAATGTTCTTTTATCAAATTTCTGAAAAAAAAAAAAAAAACCTTAGCAAGTGCTACAACAAAATTAAGAATTAAACTGTAATTTCTAAATTCTTACATCTCTGAAATTGAATTTTAATTTTATTTATGCCACACATCGGGATCTCTATATTCTTTTTGTTTGGAAGGCAATAGAAATAATTGCTTTCGTCTATCTGACAATTAAATATTTAAAAAAACTTTTTTTTAACAAGAGGAGGGTTCAAATGCCTCCATTTTTGTGCCTCTCTCATGCCTCCACTTTTAAAAAAAATAATAATAACTCAAAATTTAAAACTTAAATGTCAAAATAAAATCATTAGATATGATCTACATCATTTCATCTATGCACGTGTAAAAAATTATGACATTTCAACTTTGTTTGGTTATCATCAATAGCTTGTAAAAATTTACTAATGTTGACAATTTCTAGGTGTTGATTTTCAACTTATTGATTCATATATTAATAAAACCAAAATGTGATAATTTTGTATGAATACATAGAGAATATAACACAGATCACGTGTAATAGATTTATTTTAATATTTATAATTAAAATTCTTAGTTATTAACGTTTTAAAAATGAAGATATGGTAGAAGCACAAAAATCTGTCACATTAAGTTAGAAATTGAAAAAAAAAAAAAAATTCTATTATAAGGGTGTGCTCCAGATAGAGGTAATGGAGGGGGAGCAAAGGGGAGGGTGAGTGAAAAATCAGAAAATTTTCTTGCTCCACAAAATCTATTCGGAAGGAAGGAAAATGCTACTAGAGTGATCATCTTACTCTACGCAACTGAAAACCATCACCTCCGAATTGGGGTGTAGCCAAAGGAAAAGCGGATCCACAAAGCGAATTTACCAAACTTATCCTTTTCCGCTCAAGTAGTCTCCGAACACTCCACCAGCCGCGCTCTCACTTTAATGTTCTTTTATCAAACTTATCCTCTTGAGTTGTATTGTTGAGGCTTTATTATTTTTCTATCTACTAACTTTAGTCTATTGTTGTGTTGAGGCTCCAATAAGTGCAGACAAATAGATAGCACACTTATGTTTGTGCTATGCATATTCTAAAAGATGTGATCTACCTTTTGGATATAATATTGGCATAATATCTCATATGCATGATCAAAATAAAAATATGCTAGTAATATACTTCTTTAATCACATAAATTTTCATGGTTAGGTTCTTTAGATTATCTAGTAAAAGATTGAAAAAAAAATGATAACAATCAGATTTAGAGAGATGCTTTATGGTTGAAGTTTTGTTAATTTAAATTGAGATTGTAAGCTTAGGTACCACTACAATGTAATTATTTGATTTCTTTGGGTTACTGGTACAGTGGTACGTGGGTTAGGGCATGTTCTTTTCATACATGAAATATGCAGTTGTATTAATTGTTTATACTTTATACTTGAATAGAGACTTAAGCTAAAATAAGTATCTTTATTCTGTAAAAAATGATGTACTTGGATATCCAAAATTGATAGTATACTTAATTACTTATGTTCCCTCTCTAAAAAAAAGCAAGAAACAAATTACAGGAACTAGGTGCAGCAAAAATGAAAACCGATAGCACAATTATGTTTGTGCTATGCGTATCCAAACTAGTGCACTTTCTTAATTCATATGTTATAGGCATTAAGTTCATGTTATTTGGATAAGAGACGACAATATCGATTATTTTAAAAATTAGATGTTAATTCCAATTATTATTTTAATTTCAGGTCGTGTGGCATCAGTTTTTGATTTTATTGACGAAACAGAAGAAGATGGATCTTGCTTTGAAGATGGTGATAGTAATCGATGTGTCAAGAGAATATATTTTGTGTTTATTTATCTTTTGATTTAGAATTATATATGTTTAGTAAGAATATCTTTTAGGTATATTTTGATTAAAATGATGGTTATGTTGGTGGATTTTAATTAATTAGATATATATTTTTTAACAAGTTAATTAAACATATATATTTTGAATTAGAAATCCGAATTATATCCGTATTTGTATTTGTATCCGATCCGTATCTGTATCCGTATCCGATTAATATCCAATCCGTATCCGTATCCGAAAAAAATAGAGATGCGGATATGGGTTGAGCACTATCTGATCCGTATCCGATCCGTTTGCACCCCTAATGCACCCTCACCGCACCAAGCAGTGATCTCCTGTCACCTATCTAACCGCCATCAAGTTAGTTTACTTGCGATATGATGATTTAGTTATGTGTGCTTTGGTTCGTTGAAATTCTGGTGCTTGCTTTTTGAATTAATGATTAAATCCCTCATTACTACTTGTATCAAATTAAAAGAGTGCTTGCTTGTTGAATTATTGACTGAAATCCCTCGTTAATTACTACTTGTATCAAATTAAAAGACTGCATTAGATGTTGTTAAGATCCTCTTATAATTAAATCTATAGAAATCCATGTATAAATCAAGTAACAGTACCCTTATATGGTTGTGTAGATTGAACTTTGTTATAATAATTGCATGGATTATGATTTATATCTTATAATTTTTATAAAATCGTATGAAATTTTGCATAATTTAACTCTTAATATTTTTTTCATATTTGAAAGAGGATAATCCATTTAAGATTCAACAATCCGACTACTTCTTGCATTGTGGGCCTCTTCTCGGGCTCGCTTTCCACACACACAAGCCCAACAAGCACGACCCATTTCACCTCAGACTCCACAATATCACCCTTTAGTCTAATATCTACTATTTCCTTATATTTGTTCTCTTTTTGTGGTCGGGTTTACCCTCTCTATGGGTCTTTTACCAGTTACTAATACTAAGAGAAATATACCGATACTATACACATCACACTTTCAGAAACCTTCCTAAGCATAGCATACTCTGGTGCGAGATACCTAAGAGTGCCTTTTACTCTTGTTGTGACATGGGTTGCTCCATTGGGCATGAGCTTGGCAAACCTGAAATCCGCAACCCAAGCACGAAATTCAACATCTAGAAGTACATTGCTCCGGTCCCTTTGATGGACTATTTTTTTTTTTTACCTTGGCAAGGACCTCAATCTCGGCTGAGAACTCCATTTCTGCTTTGCTGCTCCAGTTTTTTAGCATCTTCACGGCAATCTAGAGATACAAAAATTAATCATGTCACAAGTTATAGTAAAGTATCATTGACATTTTATTAATCCTATATACTCCTTATAAGGTACTGGACTGTTTTAAAAAAAAAAAAAAGGATGTAACAAAGTTATAGGCATCAATCATGAAAGGTCAAGGAGTTTCTTAAAATCAGGTATTATGGTACGAAAAACATGTAATAAATTGAAGTTGATGTCTACTTGTATGGCACATTTTTCACGTAACTATCAACACATATATACAAATTAGAAAGTTCAACACAAAAAAGGACACGTAACCCATTAAATTTCATAAGAAAAAGAAGTGCCAAGAAGGTTACAACTGTCTTGTCGACCTTAATTTTGAAAATCAACAGCAAGACCTTTGTATTTGCTTAATTACTATTATTGCAATTCCATAAATTAATGTACAAGGCTATATATATTTTACATGCAGTAACTGCCAATTGCAAAATGCCAAAAGTTAAAGTGGCTAACTGAAAAATCACATAATTTGGGTAACTGATTGCAAATTCCCTATAATTGTAGTGTGGAATTTAAGTGCCCCAAAAGCTAGTTGAAGTGATAAGAAATTAAGAACCATTAAAGTCATTTTCAACAGCAAAGAGACAAAATTATTTTCTTCAAGAAAGTTCAAAGTTCAAACCCTTTTTGGTCCAATGATAGTCCAATTTGGAAATGGAATTTCTATAATAGGATAAGGCTCAATTAAACAGTTAGGAAATTAATGGAATTTCTCTAATACTCATACTATTAAACAGTTAGGAAATAATTCAACAAAATATGAAAAAATCAGCAAAAAATTTTCTTTCACCCAAAGTCTTTTTTATCGCATGATCAAGCGAATGCTGGGGTCCATCTCATATCAAAAATTTTTTGGCTACCAGTATGCACCGGTACCAAAACTGACATGAAATGGTACCAAAACTGGTATCAAGTTTTTTTTTTTTGATAAGTGTGTAATGCATGGTTCACTACAAGGGTAAAAATTAAACTATACATCTCCAGTATGCACAGGACTGGTACGTACCAAAACTGGCATGAAATGGTACCAAAACTGGTATCAAGTTTTTTTTTTTTGATAAGTGTGTAATGCATGGTTCACTACAAGGGTAAAAATTAAACTATACATCTCCAGTATGCACAGGACTGGTACGTACCAAAACTGGCATGAAATGGTACCAAAACTGATATCAAATGGTAGCAAAACTGGTACCAAGTTGTTGTAATTTTTTTTCTTTTTTGAGACAACTTGGATTCTAACGGAAATTAAGCATTAAATAATGCAAGTGGAAATAAGGAAATTTTATAACTGGTACGATGAACGATTGTCTGGTACAGAAAAATACTGACCTGAGTAACATCTCAAAGCTGGCCCCAGTAGACACTTTGATTATCTTTTCTTTTTTTTTTGTCATGTTTTCTTTTTTTTACTATAATAGAAGGAAATAATTTCACTTTAAATGAAAATGACACTTTTATCTTTGTTCTTGCTTAAGTGTTTCTTTTGCTGAAATAATGTTATGCTTAATTAAAATTGGTTGATCTGGTACAGTAAACTTGGTAAAATTGGTTGATCTGGTATAGTAAACTTGGTAAAATTTGTTAGCCAGACGATCTGATACAGTAAACTTGGTAAAAAAATTTGATCTGGTACCATACCTGGTACATTTTGCTAGTCTGTTACAATTTGATTATGTTAACCCAGTCTCTACTACACCCAACTATTAAGAGACCATTCTCTACTACATCATGGATCTCATTTGAAAGAAAAAATTACGTAGAAGACGTTCGTGGTTTTAGATTTGCAAAATTTCTCACAGATCGTCAGAAATATATGGACGAGATTGAACGGAGAAAAAAAAAATCTACCTCTAAAAACGTGTATGGTTCCCCATCTAGTTTGAGTGGTTCCCACATGCATTTATGGTGCGAGTAAATTTTAGAAATTTAGTTTGAGGGATAATTATTTACGTAAAAGTTGTTCACCTCATAGATATAAATATTTCCGTTCATAGGTATAAATACTTCCGTGTATAAAAATTAATACTTTGGAAAAAAAAAAAAATCAACCCTGGAGTTTCTGTGATCCCCCAAATTGTTATAGTAGTCATGGTGTGGGCACAGTGCAAATACTGTGTATCCGATATCAGCTTTCTTTTTTTAAACATAGGTAATTTGCCAATCCAAATTCTTTTATTTTTGGAAATTAAAATATCAATTTGTTAAAAACAAGATAGATTTTTTTTTCTCGATGAATGGATGTGATCAAACCAATAATTCGGTCTCATTGGGGCGACTGGTTTTCACAAGTTATCAGATAAACGATCACTGTGAAAACTGATACCGAACTATTGGTTCGGTCTCATTGATATCTTCTCAATAGGGGCTTGGGAGAAGGGAGAATCAGTCGAGGCTGTTAATATTCTTTACAATAATAATAATAATAATAATAATATGATTCAGTTAGTCTGTTATGAACTAATTAAATAATCGTGTGTGTGTTAAACGTTGTGAATGATCAAATGCATTACGCAATTAATTCAACTTGATTATAATATATTTATTAGTAGTTCGCAGTCTAACTAACTCAGCCTCGATCAGATATGGATAGGTCTAAATAAGTCAAACTTAGTAGAAGAAAATAGAATGCAAAGTACAAATTCTCCATTCGCTGCGTGCCTAGAAATGGGCCACCCTTCTTCTCTCTCTCTCTCTCTCTCTCTCTCTCTTTGTCTCTCTCTTTTTTTCCTCTTCCTTTTTTATTTGTTAGTTATAAAATGAAGCACTTTATAAATAGGCGACTCAACTGAATACTACACACGATAAAGGTTATCATCTCTCAGGAGGACCTAACCAACTCCTCCCCAAGCCACCCCCCCCCCCCCCCCCCCCCCTCCCCCCCACCCACTTTGTTTACCCCTTCACAAAAAGATAAGGGGGAAATTAAACAAGAGAGATGGACAAAAGCAAGCCACAAACAGAGGGAAAGGATCGCCGCCGGTGTCGCACCAAAAGATCACCATTTTTCACAATTTTCATGCATGCAGACAAGGTTGATGTGGTTCTAATGGTTTTCGGTTTCATCGGAGCCATAGGCGACGGCCTTTCGACACGGGTCATGCTTCTATTAACTGCTCAGTTCTTTAATGACCTAGGCAATGGGCCTGATGTTATAATGGAGTTCACCTCCAAAATCAACACTGTAAGACATTTGTATATATATCTCTATCTTTTGTTTTATTAAGAGAATTTGAGGTAGAATTTCTTTCATCTGTTGTTGCGTAGAAGCAACACTATAAATTGACATGTTTTTATATCTTAATTTAAACAAGTATAGTGTAAATTGCGTAGAAGTAATATGAAAAATGTACATACAATTCTTTCAAATTTTAAAAAGCATTTATACATTCTCCTTTGCTAAAGGCGAGAATGGTGAAAATAAAATTTACCAAGTTAATTTAACTGATGTCATGCAATGCATATATATTTTGTATGTAAAAGTATGCGAATATTGAGGTTCATAATTTGGGTTTCTTTCTGTCTCATCTATGTTAAAAAGGAACATGAGCAACGTGTATGTATGTACAATTAATTCCTTTAGAACCTAAAGAATTCTTTAGAATATGGCATATTAATTCCCTCATTTGATTCCCTTCATATAGTTTTTCTTGTATGTCCCTACTTTTGCTTGTGTGAATCATAGTGTCAAAATTAATTAGTGCGCTTTTGCATTACAACCATAAAAAATATATAAACACCTATAAATAAATAAATGATATGAAACATTATATATATACCACACAAAATAATCTTCTTAAAGAAGACCTGAATTGCATATATCCCTTTTTATATTATTTGGAAGATTTTTTTTTATTTTTGTAATGATTTTAATTTAATTTCTGCCCTTTTACAGATAGCTTTAAACTTTGTTTTCTTGGCATTGGGATCATTGGTCATGGCTTTCTTAGGTAACTTTCATGTAAATGCTGAATCAATTTCAAACTGGAATAGATAAAGATACAAGTATATATGTATTGCCATATAAGGCTAAGTACTATAAGAGGTATATATATTAATTGATGGTGCTGAGTTGTGTAATTATATATAGAGGGTTACTGCTGGGCAAGGACGGCAGAGAGGCAAGCATCGACAATGCGAGCAAGATACCTAAAGGCTGTGTTAAGACAAGATGTCGAGTATTTCGACCTAAAAGTGGGGTCAACCAATGAGGCCATTACTAGTGTTTCCAGTGATAGCCTTGTCATCCAAGATGTTCTAAGCGATAAGGTTAGCGTGCAATATATAAGATTACCCTAAGATTTGAACTTATATATTAATCACAAAAAGTATAGCCACTACCCTATATAAATCACAATAATTTAATCACAAGCAGTATATAAGAATTGAACTTATATATTAATCACAAAAAGTATAACCCACATACAAGTTTAAAACACAAATTGCAAAATTACCCTAATCATTTAATTTTTTTACAAAACTCACTACACTTAGCTAATGTAAATTAATAATTAAATGGCATAGGATAGGTGGAATCAACATGATTAGGATAGGTGGAATCAACATTTTAGGATTACATGCATGAATTAGCTAAATCAACATGATTAGCCAATATAACTCTAATTATTTACATGCATAATTTATTTATTTTTTTAGGGTTACATGCATGAAATTTTGTAAAATTATCATTTAGGGTTACATTTATGATTATAAATTCATGAAAAATCTTCACAATACCATACATAAAATTTTCCACTAGTGTTTAGGGTTTACATATATGCATTAAAATTTCTATTTTTGCAATTGTTGGTAGCTAGGGTAGAAATTGTTTGTTTCAAATATCACCATCAAAAGAGAAAGACAAATAATAATCCAACCAAGCTTAAAGGATACCTAATTTTAGAGAATAGCATTAAATTCGGGCAATTAATACAAACCTAGCTAATTTCGGGTATGCTCAAGTGATGAAATTTATCCTCTTTGATCAACTAGGAATGCCACCTCCTCTTGATAATAAAAAAAAAAATCTAAATATGTAGCTAGCTCAGATCATAAATCAGAGAGAACAATGGCTGATTTAGTTCAGACCTCCAAAACCTAGCTTAATGAAGTGATGAATTATCTGTATCGGTTAATTTCAAAAAATGACACTAAAAACTAATTTGTATCGGTTATATTCCTGGCCGATACAATAATAGTGAAAATCTGTATTGGTTTAATAGAACAAGCCGATACAAATAGTTTAGCTCCTGTCTGTGTCGGTTCTTTACAAAGAGCCGACACAAATTCATAGCTATTTGTATCGGGTTTTTACGAAGACCCGATACATAATATTTGTGTCGGTTTTTTAACTAAGAACCGATACAAATCTGTGTCAGCCTTTATTATAACCAATACAGAAAAGTTTTTAGTATCGCTTTTCAATTATAACCGATACAGATGAGTTCTTGTATCGCTTAACACAATTAACCGACACGAATAGGATGACACAGAAAGTGCTTTTTCCACTAGTGTCTTTTCATTTTCGCCAAATGCTAATCATGATATCTCTATACCTTTTACGTACTTTTAAAAAAAAGTGACTTCGAAGAACCACCAATTTCACTATACAATTCCTATGCAGGTGCCGAACTTCATAATGAACGCATCAATGTTTGTCGGTAGTTACACAGTTGGATTTATCCTGCTCTGGCGGTTGACTCTCGTAACCTTTCCAACTCTCTTGCTACTAATCATCCCGGGACTCATGTACGGTAGAATTCTCATGGGAGTTTCACAGGAAATCAAGCAGGAGTACAACAATGCGGGGGTAATTGTTGAACAAGCAATCTCCTCCGTGCGTACTGTATATTCATTTGCTGCTGAGGAACAAACCATGGTGAAATTCTCGAAAGCTCTCGAGTATTCTGTAAAACTTGGCCTCAAGCAAGGCTTGGCTAAAGGCCTTGCAATTGGGAGCAATGGAATCACATTTGCAATTTATGCATTCCAGGTTTGGTATGGGAGCCACCTCGTGATGTATCACGGTGCTAAGGGTGGCACGGTATTTACTGTTGCGGCTGCAGCTATTGTCGGTGGCCTGTAATTATCACTTTTCCTCGCTTTCACATTCACATTTACATTTACACATACATGTACACATATAAGTAAAATGCAATATTGTTTTTGTTCCCCAATCATGCATGTCTAAATTTTTTTACTATTTTTTGGAAAAAGTTATTTTTTTTTAGATAAGTAAAAAATCACTGTTTTTGGATGGTCAATAATCTTTAATTTGAAAAAAAGAAGTGATTTTATACCTATTTAAAAAAATAGTGAAAAGGTTCTAGAAAAATAAAATTTATTCTCCAAGAACATTTTATTATGGAGACGATGTTGAGCATTTGAATCGATTGTTTGTACTTTGAAAATGGAATTTTCAAAGATAAGAAATGTGAGGCATCAATTTGATTAAGTTTTTAAACTTGAACATTGGTAGTTGTTTATTGATGTTTCACTCTCAAAACTAACTCTCATTACCTATCTTTCTAGGTCACTTGGATCAGGTCTCTCAAATGTCAAGTACTTTGCGGAGGCCGGATCTGCGGGTGAGCGGATACTAGAGGTTATCCAGAGAGTACCAAAGATTGATTCAGAGAGCACTGAAGGAGACATATTACAAAACGTATCAGGCGAGGTCGAATTCAAAAGCGTTGAATTTGCATATCCATCAAGGTTGGAGAATCCAGTATTTGTAAATTTCAATTTGAGAGTGCCTTCGGGTAGAACAGTGGCACTTGTCGGTAGTAGCGGGTCGGGAAAATCAACCGTGGTTGCGCTTCTAGAGAGATTCTATGACCCGTTAGGAGGCGAGATTTTACTAGATGGTGTAAACATAAAGAGGTTGAGGCTAAAGTGGCTCCGGTCACAAATCGGTCTGGTTAGCCAGGAACCGGCACTCTTTGCAACAACCATCAAAGAGAATATTTTGTTTGGAAAAGAGGATGCAACAATGGAGGAAGTGATTGTGGCTGCAAAGGCCTCCAATGCTCACAACTTCATCTCTCAGTTGCCTCATGGATATGAAACCCAGGTTATTTTTTCCACTTTCCACATAATTAACCATGTAAAAATCATTTTGATGAAAATGAAAATAGCAAGGCCACACAACTGTGCATAGCGCATATTGGTCCGTACTATGGATCAATATCTTCATTTTTCAAATTTCATATAGTCAATATGAACTGTATAATATGATCTCCATATGAACATGTACTTGTATATCAAATTTTACAATTTAAAAAAAAATTACTATCTTTTAAGATAGGTAAAAAAAATCACTTGATCTAAAGATTCTAGATCACTCAAAAATAATGATTTTTTATCTATCTAAAAAAATATTATAAACATTCTATAAAATATATAATTTAGTTCGCAAGTATATTTTTCTATGGAGATCATATTGAACAGTTTAGATAGACTGTTTAGACTTCGAAAACAAAGATATTGATCCATAATACAGACCAATATATATACCCTATGCACATTACCATGTCCTCACTCAAACTAAAAAAAATGAAGGGATTTCAATCAACTTTTTCATTTTTGGCTTTATTGCTATACCAAAATTTTTCATCCAATCTTGTCAACTGCTTTTCTAAATTAAAGTCCCCTAAATAAGAGACTTTTCCTGTTAGAAAGAAGTTGTTTGTATTTAATTTGTAGGCGATTCTCTCATTTTGGAAAATCATACTTTACTTCACTATCTTAGGAGATCACATTTTTATCTTCTCCTTTTTGGGTACCCATGTTGGTCAATAGTTTTTTTATGATGAGACATAGGTTAACTATTCTTCAGTATGTATGTATGTATGTATGTATGTATGTATGTATGTATGTATATGCGCGCTTTACTACCTTTTACACGTTAATTAAGAGTTGGGCAAAAGAATTGGCATAATTATTTTTTTGGTAGAATGCGGATTTCAAGCTTCTGGCACAAATTTTATGACAAGTGGAGAATTGGGTGCATTATGTATTATCAGAAATTCATTGTCAATGGGCTAACATGAAACTGATGTAAATGTTTCAATATTTATTATTTATTAATTATTTTTTATATACTAAGTACTTAATTAGCAAGTAGGGATTGAATACAAAGATGCAGGTATTCTTATTCCAACATAGAGTAGAATAGAGAGGATTTAGACTAGATTACAAAAGAATAGAGGCTTATTTTCGGAAATAATTTATTTTATTTAAGTGTTATATATATTTTTATTATTATTAATACAATAGTTAGTAGGCATTTAGGAAACTAGAAAGTCAGAGGAATAATATATATATATATTTTATCTATCGCCTTTTCAGGTCGGTGAACGGGGTGTTCAGATGTCAGGAGGTCAAAAGCAAAGGATTGCAATTGCAAGAGCTATACTTAAATCACCAAAGATTCTCTTACTTGATGAGGCAACAAGTGCACTCGACACGGAATCCGAACGAGTGGTGCAAGAAGCCCTTGATCTCGCCTCGGTCGGCCGTACCACTATTGTGGTTGCTCATCGATTATCCACCATAAGAAATGCCGATTTGATTGCCGTCATGCAAACTGGTGAGATCAAAGAGCTTGGGTCCCACGATGAGCTCATCTCCAATGAAAACGGCCTCTATTCATCGCTAGTTCGCCTTCAACAAACTAAGGAATCAAAGGACGAGCACACAACTGCACAAGGGGCCACAGGACAGTCATCACAGCTGGCCCACAGCCACAGCACAAGCAGGAGATTCTCACATACCACCAGCCGGTCAATTTCAGCAAGGTCTTTTGGAAATGGAGATAACGACGGTGACGAAATTGAAAAACCAGCTGTCCCAGTTCCATCCTTTAAACGGTTACTGATGCTTAATTCACCCGAATGGAAACAAGCGGTTCTCGGAGGGTTAAGTGCAGTTGTGTTTGGAGGAATACAGCCATTGTATGCATACGCAATGGGAAGCATGGTTTCGGTGTATTTTCTGACAGATCACGACAAGATCAAATCAGAGACGCACAAGTATGCACTGATCTTTATTGGATTGACGGTTCTATCCTTCATGATCAACATTGGCCAGCACTATAGCTTCGGAGCGATGGGGGAGTACTTAACAAAGAGGATACGAGAGAGAATGCTTGCTAAGATCTTGACATTTGAGATCGGATGGTTCGACCAAGATGAGAATTCCACCGGCGCAATTTGCTCTCGCCTAGCCGATGCCAATGTGGTATGTATATATTTCTCATTCTCACTCTGCTGGTATAATTATTTTGAATATTACTTGTATTTCTATAAAAAAAATTCTGAGAAAAAGCGTAGAAATAGCAACATATTTTGAAGAAAAATTTAAGATAAAACAAAAATTTATAATTTTTTCTGAGAAAATCATAGAAAATAGAAGGAGGTTTTTTTAACTTATAGACCAGAATATGTGCACAAAACCTCTTTTCCTTTTTCAGTTCTTGAACAACAACTATTCATTAAAAGTTTGCACCCCATTACAAATCAATACTATTTTTAGTTAATATCCATTTTGATAGCTATTAGTACTGTTACCAACACATCATGTCAGATCTTAAATGTGAATTATCAAATTTAAAAATGACATTGTGAAACAATTATACCAAGCTTGCTTCCCTATCTGATGATTATCAATGACATGTTTGTATATGTACTATATGTCTAGGTGCGATCACTGGTCGGAGATCGAATGGCCTTGGTTATTCAGACAATATCAGCGGTCACGATCGCATGCACAATGGGGTTGGTTATTGAATGGAAGTTAGCGCTAGTCATTATCGCCGTTCAACCGCTGATTATAGTTTGCTTCTATGCTCGGCGCGTTCTTCTAAAAAGCATGTCCGGTAAAGTGATCAAAGCACAAAGTGAAAGTAGTAAATTAGCTGCTGAGGCTGTTTCCAACCTCCGCACCGTCACCGCCTTCTCTTCCCAAGACCGAATACTCAGCCTATTTGACAGAGCACAGGAGGGACCACGCCGAGAGAGCGTTCGACAAGCTTGGTACGCTGGGCTTGGGCTTGGCACATCTATGAGCCTTATAACTTGTACATGGGCACTTTATTACTGGTACAGTGGCAAGCTAGTTGCCGAGGATAAAATTTCAGCGAAAGCCCTATTTCAAACCTTTATGATACTAGTGAGCACAGGTCGTGTCATTGCTGATGCCGGTGCAATGACAACTGATTTAGCGAAGGGTGCTGATTTGGTCGGTTCAGTCTTTGCGGTTCTTGATCGGGATACAATCATAGACCCAGATAACCCACAAGGCC
Source organism: Carex arenaria (assembly GCA_964058825.1). Taxonomy (NCBI): domain Eukaryota; kingdom Viridiplantae; phylum Streptophyta; class Magnoliopsida; order Poales; family Cyperaceae; genus Carex; species Carex arenaria. The sequence continues at coordinate 158,090 of CAXKVW010000138.1, forward strand.
ATCGGCCTGAGAGGCTCAAAGGCGACATAGAAATCAAGGCGGTCGATTTTGCATATCCTTCACGGCCAGACATGATCATATTCGAAGGGTTCTCTCTAAGCATCCAGGCAGGGAAATCAACGGCTTTAGTGGGGCAGAGTGGATCAGGCAAGTCAACTATCATCGGCCTGGTTGAACGATTCTATGACCCGTTAAAGGGATCTGTTAGAATTGACGGGAGAGACATCAAGACGTACCATTTGCGCTCTCTAAGGAGGCACATTGGGCTTGTCAGTCAGGAACCTACTCTGTTTGCTGGTACAATCAGAGAAAACATTATTTTTGGTACAGAGGGAGAGATCACAGAGACCGAGATCGAAAATGAAGCAAGGGCAGCCAATGTGCATGATTTCATCAGCAACCTAAAAGACGGGTATGATACCTGGTGTGGGGACCGCGGCATACAGCTGTCAGGTGGTCAGAAACAGCGTATTGCTATTGCCAGAGCAATCTTGAAGAACCCGGCAATTCTTTTGCTAGACGAAGCCACGAGTGCACTCGATAGCCAATCAGAGAAGGTTGTGCAGGAAGCACTGGAGAGAGTCATGGTGGGGAGAACTAGCATTGTAGTTGCACACAGGTTGAGTACAATACAAAATTGCGATCTCATTGCCGTGCTCGAAAAAGGGGTGGTGGTCGAGAAGGGAACACATGCCTCGCTCATGGCGAAGGGGTCGAACGGAACCTATTTCGGGTTGGTCAGCATTCAACAAGGCACCCATGGAAATGTCCACTAGATCAAACCTCAAATATATATAGTTTATATTTTGTCTTTTTTTTATATATATTTCTTTAACATGGAAATTTTGTACAACCATTCTGCATTGCAGTATGCTTTACATAGTTTTCTTAATATTTTTAGCTTTATAGTTTTGAAATATATGTAGATCAGCAAATGCGTTAATCTAAGAAGCAACTTTGTAAAGTGTTTTTTAGTTGATGTATTATGTAATATTAATAATAATTGCATCATCTGTGTAGATAATGACAAGTGGACCAGAGCTTATTCTTATCAACACTGCATGGTGCAGCTATAATAAGAGTGACGCTATGGTACTATGCATAGTACAAATTGGTCCGTACTATAAATTAATATCTTAATTTTCAAAATCCAAACAATTAATCTGAAACATTTAACATAATCTTCATATGAGAATATCCTTATAAACTAAATTTTAACATTTTGTTAATTATAACTTTTTTTACTATCTTTTTATAAGTAGAAAATCATCTAGAATTATTCAGATCAACTGATTTTTACCCTATCTAAGAAAATAGGAAAAATTTAAAAAAATAGATTATTTGATATGCAAGTAAATTTTCACATAAAGATCATATTGAACAATTCGAATCGACTTTTTGGACTTTAAACATGGAGATTGTGATCCATAGTACAAACCAATATGCACTATGCATAGTATCGTAGCCTCACTCCCTATAATAATACTTTTTTATTTGTTCTTGTTAGGATTTTGGGAAGGAGAGGCTAGAAACAAGAGACAAATCTTTATGAGGAAGCTTGATTATATTCTTGACTTCACGATTACATAGAGTACAAATGACATAATATATAGCAACATAAATCTCTAAAAAAAGAACCTATAAATGGCATGTCCTAAATACTCATATGCTAAAATACTAAATTATTTAGAGTAAAGATTTTGTCCCCCACCATTTGGTCCCCTAAATGTCCCCATAACTAACTTATCCATAAAGTACAATGGGGGCCACTAACTAATTAGGAGAAGCATTAATTACTTGGGGGACCACTTAAATTTGAAAAAAAAATTACAACTGGCGGGCACATGTATGAACACTTATACGCACAAGTATTCATATATAATATATTAAGTATTCATACCTAAGATATTAAGTATTTAAAAAAAAACTGGACATCAACTTTTTTTTCTCCATAGTCACACACCCATCTTTTACATGTTTTTAGAAGTGGGTTTTTTTTTCTCCGTTTAATCTAATCAATATTTCTAACAATCTGCGAGGAATTTTTCAAATCTAAAACCACGAATATTTTCTACGTAATTTTCTCTTTCAAATGAGATCCATGATGAAGTACTTTCGGGTTCTTCGTCGTTCAAGTACTCATACCTCAGCATACAAGTATTCATACCTTGTCGAGCAAGTATTCATATCTTGTAGTGTGAATACTTACATTATTTTAGTAAGATTAATTTTATTAATTTTGTTATGTATACTTCCAATGTTCTAGTATGAATATTTTATATGTTTTAGTATGAATACTTTGCAATATGAATATTTTATAGTAATGATACTTTGAAAGTTATATTATGAATACTTTATATGTTTTAGTATGAATACTTTTTAAGTTTTAGTATGAATACTTTTTAAATTTTATTCATTTGTGTATTATTTTGTAGGACATTAGACCTACTCTTTTATGAAATTATTTCTTGCACAGGCAAATTTGTTCTCTAAACAATTTGAAATAACAAAATTGTTCTTTATTGAGTAAGTATTAATACTTGACAAGGTATGAATACTTGCTCATTGAGGTATGAATACTTGCATGCTGAGATATGAGTACTTGAACGACGAAGAACCCGAAAGTACTTCATCATGGATCTCATTTGAAAGAGAAAATTCCGTAGAAAACATTCGTGGTTTTAGATTTGAAAAATTTCTCACGGATCGTTAGAAATATTGATTAGATTAAACGAAAGAAAAAAATCCACTTCTAAAAACATGTAAAATGTGTGTCACTAGAGAGAAAAGAAAGTTGATGTCCAGTTTTTTTTTAAATACTTAATATCTTAGGTATGAACACTTAATGTATTATATATGAATACTTGCGCGTATAAGTGTTCATACATGTGTCCGCCAGTTGTAATTTTTTTTTCAAATTTAAGTGGTTCCCCAAGTAATTAATGCTTCTCCCAATTAGTTAGTGGTCCCCATTGTACTTTTTTATGGATAAGTTAGTTAGGGGGACATTTAGGGGATAGAATGGAGGGGACTATTAGTCGCTCCCAATTATTTATCCTTAATATAGCTTGCCAAATATAGCCTACTATCTTAACATCCTGCTAAATTAAGGCTGATGAAAATATATGATGAGATGAGAGACATACATACATAACAATCATCTCCTTGACTTGAAATCTCATCCTGAAACAAAACCCCAAAATAAACTCCTAAAGCACATCATCAACTTTAATTTCAACTAAATTAGCATAGCCTGAAGAACTATCACCCTGGTCTGCCTTGATGTGTCATTTCTTCCTGCAATAGTTGCAAATTAGGTTCTTGTGGTTAGAGTTCGAATAGATCGATGATGAAGTCAAGTTCTCCCTCCTTTCTCTTCTCTTCTCGACAATCAAACCAACATCTTGATGGCCATTCTCAGTCCTTAACAAATCACTATCGATGTTGGACTTAACCAACAAATTATTTTTTACATCCTCAAAGGTGATTGATTCCTTGCTATAAAACATGGTTTCCTTAAAATCTTGATAAGACTTAGTCAGCGAACACAACAGAACCATAGCTTTATCCTCATCGTCCACCTTGATACCAATTTTCTCCATATCATTGAGAAGTGCGGTATATTCTGAAATATGGACCTTACCAGATTTATCTTCTGACATCTTGAAAGAATGGAACCTTTGCTTTAAACGCAATCGGTTAGTGGCCGATTTCCGCATATAGATCCCCTCTAGCTTGTTCCATGCATCAGCTGCTGTAGTCTCTGAAAGGATTTCTTGAAGAGTTGAATCACTCCAACACAATTTGATAGTCGAGAGAGATTTGTCATTCATAATCTCTCAATCTTTATCTTTAGCCTCCCCTTCCAATTCCTTAGGCCTACCCAAAATTGCGACCTTTACGCCCAAATTGGACAATATCGCCTTCATCCGAACTTGCCAAAGCACAAAATTACTTGTGCCATCGAATTTCTCAATATCAAATTTAGTAAACATGGTTGAATTTGAAGTAATAATCACACCGAAATTACAAATTTCACCAATCACCGAACCACCGAATTATCGGAATTGCCAATCCACAACAAAAAAAAAATCAAATATTTCTAATTTATCCAAATTAGAATTATCATAACTATGCTCTCCGATCCAATTGTATCAAAGACCAATCAAATTTGAATAAAATAACAAAATCAAACCTTGGTCACAAATATTGGTTTCGAAAAAGCAGGCAAGGTTCAGAGTCGCGGCTTACGGGAGATTTTGGCGCGGTCCACCAAATGAAAGTCGCGCACCAAAAAGAGAAATTATCGCGGCCCACCAAATTCGTCTGCACTATGTCCTAGTCTTTGCGCAGTGCAAGAAGGGAGCGCCAAAGGAGATACACGGTCTACGGAGCGGCAGAGGCCGAAGAGATAAACAAACCCTAAGCAGCAGCTGACTGATTGAACCCTGAAATCACCGAACAACCGCAGGTGATAAAATGGCTCTGATACCAATTTGTTAGGGTTTCGGGAATAAGAGACTAGAAATAAGAGACAAATCTTTATGAGGAAGCTTGATTGTATTCTTGACTTCACGATTACATAGAGTACAAATGACATAATTTATAGCAATATAAATCTCTAAAAAGATAACCTTATAAATGACGCGTTCTAAAATACTCTATACTAAATACTAAATACTAAATTATTCCTCCTTATTATAGCTTATCAAATATAGTCTACTATCTTAACATCCTGCTAAACTTCAATCTTAGCATACATAACAATTCTACTATTCCTGAATAGATACAGTACTGGCAAGGTTCTTTCCCATATTATATGAATATTTTCTTAACAGCCAAACTTCAATCTTATCATAACCATGAAAATGGTTCTGATAAGACAACGCACCTTGAAAAGAACTAGCCCATAAAGGTAATCTCAAAACATAGTAAATGGCTCAAATGCCAGCCAGGACAACAAATAATTTAATTTTGGTTCAAATCTTAAAAACAATCATTCTAATTTTTTCAACTTCTGAGTGTGTTTGGACTGAGAGCAGAGTTAGCAAGGTTAGCGGCTAACCCAACTATTAGGAATAACTACTAACCCAACCTATGATTGGAACAGAGGAATAACATGATTAGCATCAGAGAGGACGGCGGATCTGCGGCCGTGCGCTTGGTTTCCATTTTTTGTTTATTTGTTTTTTCGTTTTCTCTTTGGTTGGAGTTGTAAGCTCTCAAGTTTGGTTGCAGTTTTGTCTTTATGCAGCAGACGAAGTAGGGGCATCAGTTTTGTCTTTATGCAGCACACGAAGTAGGGGCATTCAAATGGTTCGATTTTTTAATTTTCAACCAAACAATTTTTTTTTATTTAAATGATTTAGTTTTTCAGTTTAAATGTATTAGTACTGTTAAAATTTTGAATTATTTTGATTTAAATGAATCGATTCAGTTTAAATTTTTTTAAACCGAGTAAACCGAACTAACTGAGTTGCGCTGCATGAAGTTAAAATTCATCTGTCAACATATTTACCCGTAAGAAGCGGAAAGCCGAGAGACGCAATTTTAACGGGCCGGATCTGAATGTGTACATACCAAAATTACGGGCCAGACCAAAGAAGATCCGTTTTTGGTTCCTACAATGATCAGCGCACGGAGGGGGTTAAAAAATATAATAAAGCCCAAATTGACCCAAACAGCGTCGGCCCGGTTAAGCTAGCACGCAATGAAGATCATTTAATAATGCACAAATGTCAGAGTTATTTAAACATGAATGTTCTACTTTTTTTACGATTGGTCTAATTATATCGTATTTTATATTATGCAATTAGAGGCTTATAACATATGAGATATCTCAAAAGGGAGAGGGGGGTGACCAATGCCCATCGGACAAAACTCGGTTCGATGGGTGGTTTCTACCGTCCGATCCACTTCAAAATCTGTGGGCACGGATATTAAAGCAAACAGTACGGATATTAAAGTGATGCGCACAGATCTTGAAGTGGATCGGATGGTAGAAACCACCCATCGAATCGAGTTTGGTCCGATGGGCATCGGACACCCCCCTCTCCCATCTCAGAGGTAACACAGTTGTACTAACAGTTAGCTAGAAAGTTACTGACCATTTGACTTTATAACACAGCTCATCATTTGGTACAAAGCAAAGTTTTAAATAGCAATTATATTGTAACCATAATAGCTAGCTATTTATAATCATTATAAAAGAAAAGCTATTAACAGTGATATAGCTTTTGAGATCTGAAAAAGCTATAACGCAACTATTGTGTAGCCATAACTAGCTATTTAGAACTCTAGTACAATGTCAAACAGTCTCTACAAAATTATATTTTTTATTATTTGATTTTATGCTAAATAAATTTTAAAATTTTGCATGTATACGCTGATACCCATTACTCATAAAGTAGATTAGTTTGAATAATTTTGGATTTGTTTTGTTGAAATTAATATGATACATTTTTTTCGCTATGCTCGCCAAATCTTTTAATGAACACAACACACAATAACTTTGCTCTTTTCTTTGATATTTATTGCAAAATTATGGAATTTTGAAAGTGAAATTAACCCCTATTTGTTACATAAGGCTGCGCTACTAACTAATATAAACTAACGTCTTTAATATTTTCATAGGCACCGTATTGAGTTTCACTCGGCTGGAATTAATCCATGTCGTTGATTTTTCAATTATGACCCGCGTAGTTGATACGGGTAGGTTCTTCCTTGCTAGATAGCTTCACTCTGTTTCGTGAGTTCTTCTCTTCCCCGTAGAAACAGAAAGAAAGCTAGGCGTTAGGTTACTATGCTCCAAGCAGAGAGACGTAGAGAGAGGGAGCAACAAATTCAATGCAAAGGTGAGAACTCACGAAATCAGAACTGACAAGATGAGCTCAACCGCTTCAGAAAGACAAAATCAGAGAGAGCGCGAAAGAAAACAAAAAGAAACGAGTATTGTTCAGAAAAAAAACTGTCACGTAATTTTTTACAAAATCTATCACCTCAAATTAAAATCTAGATTCTATTATTCGGGAGAGTTTGGCCTCCCTATCACATCACCTTCCCTTTCCCTATGGAGCACGCCCTGAATTCGCATCCTCTGAGATATCTCAAACTTTGCGTGACTTTTTGACATATCTCAATCGTTCAAATACATTCTGCACGAATCTCAAAGCTCAAATAATACCGGTCTCCTACGGTTCCCCGAATAGGCACCGGACATGTCGGTCACACAAAAATTGAGATATCTCAAAGGATACGCTCCCGCACGCCCTCAGGTATATGGATTCAAGGGTCTGGATCCTCTAATGTAACCCAATTTTGAGATTTTAGATCGAGACCGTCCGATTAAAATCCAACGTTCCATCTCGCATGATATATCTCGAGATGTGTGCTCTATCTCGAATCCAACAATCCATCTTAATTACTGGATCTCGATTCCGGATTCAACCCATCCCATTAAAACGCGAACTAAATTCGAATCAAACCCAAAACCCTCGGACCCGGTTCCCAACCCTAGTAAGTCACCTAACCAATCCACTCTTTCACAGCATAGCCCTGCCACCAGCCGCAACTCCTCTGGCACGTCCCCACTAGAGAGTAGAGACCGCCTTTCCACCTTCTCTTCGATCTTCAAGCTGTTTCTTTGTGAAAAACAACTCTTTCTTTGGGATCTCAGTCTCCAATCCCCACCATGGGTGTTGTGTTGTGTTGTGTATCTACGAAGAATGAGTTGTTTTTATGAAGAAACTGCTTTAAGATATTGAATCAAAGCAAAACAACCTTCTAAGAGCTTCAGCAGGCATTTTGTGAGATTCAGGTAGTTTTGTTTGCTAGAAATAATTGGGGTAGTAATTGTTTTTGAGAAATGGTTATACTGATTAAATATTAGTAAGAAAAATTACCAGTACATAAAGCATAAAATTAAATCCATTCTCAATGTGTAGATTATAAATAAATCAAGTATTATAGCAAATTGAACTGTTTCTAAAATTTAGATAGCTACAATACTTTATGCTGATACAAGATATTACAAACATATTACACTTAAAATATACAGTTTCTAAATTTTAGAACTGCATTTGCATATTAGCAAATAAGCATATAGGCAAACTTCATAAGCATATAAGCTAAATATGTAATATATTGATGTCTTCAAATATATCCCTGGTTTCAGTAAGTACCAGTAGTTGGTCCAGTGGTTACCACATTATCATTTGATTCAAAATTTATTTTTGGTGTAACATATTTGGCTTTACAGTAGAACAGTAGGAAAACTTGTATGAAGTTTAATAAGTCAACACTATGGAGCATTTTTTGTTACCAGTAGCCTCACTATTTTTTTTCCTCAGAGCAAACACTATGTGCTCATTCCAAGCTTCCTCTCAATTAATGTAATTTGATTTTTATTTCAATTTTACATTTGAGGAACCAAAACACAGTGAAGAACAATTTCCATCTCCTTTTATTTTTCTTGGTTTCCTCTTATGTGCCGCCTCATTTGCTCGCACCGCATCCCTCATTCCCTCTCCACTGGGTCCGGCATCCACAGAATCACTGCTCTCTATTATTCGGATCAGAAATCAAGTGTTAAAAAACTAATACTGCCCTCAAAAGTCCTGGCTTATCAATTTTTCCTCTTATGACCAAAATGCTCTAATTTATTTCACTTTTTTTTTATATTTGGAAGTTTCTCTTTTTCATAGGACTTGATTCTTGGAGTCTGTTCTAATTTCATGTTTACTTTTTTACTCTTGAAAAGTTGAAACTGTCTTCACTCTTTTAATTTTCTTTTGACTTTTGTAAATTTCATTGTTTTATAATGTCGTTCACCAGAGCAAGGGCTTTGAATGCATTTTTTTTTATAATCATGTCAAATAGCTATTCTTCCATGGAAGTTTACTTTGCCATTTACATGGTTAGTCTTGTTCTAAACTTCTAGTGTGTTTTTTTCCCTCCATTGGTATTAACCTCAGCATACTGGTAGCATTGCCCTTGTATGTGTTAGCAATGCCTCATTGCCTCGGCACTGGGAGAAAGAGCAATGCACACAACCAAAAATAACACCACCAACCAGCACACACCAGTTCAATTAAATGAACGCCTTTCTTGTTTCAAGCCTATAACACGACCTAGGGTAATTGAGTTTGGTTTAAGTTGAAGCATTGATTGTCCAATTGGGTTTTTTGGTAACAGACCATGTCGTTCTGGTATTGTATTGTTGAAATTAAGTACCAGAAAGCAGCTATGCAAACTTCATGTGCTTTCATCATCATTATAGTGGGGTCCATTAAGTAATTCTTCAACTGGGCTTCTTTGTAGAATTCAGAGTAGGTCCGATGCCCATCGGACCTACTTTGTTTCGATGGGTGAAATGACCATTCAATTGCATCAAGATCTGTGCTAGGTACATTAAAATCCATGCAGGTCTATTTCAATTTCCGTGCGCACTAATCTTAGTTCTAATCATACAGTGTTAGAGGTAATTGAACCTAAAAGTAGGTCTGATGGGCATCGAAGCTACTCCTCTTCTTTGTAATACAAAACACACAGAAAATTGTTACCTGATATCACTTGTAGAAAACTTTTACCTGGTATCCCTTAGGCTGTGCTCCACAAGTTTAATTTGAGGGGGAGGGGAGGGGAGGGGCCGGAAATGTAGGGGATATTTAAAAGTATTTACTTGCTCCAGAAAAATCCACCGAGAAAGGAGAGGGACTAGATACATTTTTATAATTCAACATATATTTGATCTAAAATGACTAGTTTACCCTCATATCAACAAAATAGAGAAGCCTCTGAACAATGTACCATACAATATAATTCAAGCTCCTTTTGACTGTCCGAAACTTCAAAAGATAATCAAGTTGGTTTATGTACACTCAATTAGAAAAAATAACATAAATATATAAATTACTTCTGATAATCAACATTTTGATATACTTGCAAGTTGCAACAGGCATGAAACTGTTAGGTTACATACATATCATATGTAAATAATTAGATAAATGTACAACTTCACTCTTTCAAAAAATAAATGTACAACTTCACATATCAATATATCATATAAATCATTGTTGATAAACGCATTAGAGCTGCATTGAGCCCCATCCACTTTATCCATCTCCTCAAGGCACTTGGATCTTCATTGGCAGCATCCTTGAGGGCCCGAGGGTTTCGGGCAATGCCAGTTCAATTGCCTCCCCTTCATCGCTGCTAAGCATAGAATTTGAGCAGCTGACATCAGAACTTCCCCCCTCATCATTACCCTTGTCAGAACTATCCCTCTCGGAATTTCCCTTGTCAGAGCTACGATTAATCGACTCATGAACAGTATCAGCAATCAAATTTACTGTCGAACTTAACTCCATACCTAAAAGCTGATGGTTGAGGTCAGTCAGTAGAAACTAACATGTAAGTCAAGTGTAAAATCAGAAGAAAATAACATGGTAAGTCAAGGATGTACAAGATTTTCTGGTATGGGTCGAGATTCCTTTCTGGTGCATGGCTTGGTACGGTAACGATGTAGTAAAAATTACATAGTTTTAACCTCAAAATTGCAACTCAATGCAAAACTAACTTTGACCCAGTTGTACCTTGGTACCTACTATCTCGCACTACCTTCCAGCACTATTATTAAGCAAAATTCACAACTTATTACACCAACATGTAAAAAACTGGATCGCCATGTAAAATTGAAACTAAACACAGAAGATTAATTGATCAGAAATTGACCTTTGCTTAGTCATGTAAAAAAGTTATCTAATTACCTCCCAATTACATATTACGTATATACTAACAAAGGCATTACATCAAACACCACATGTGCATCCTTATACACCCACAATGTGCTTACAAACTCATCAAGGCTGAACCCAAATAATAATTGAAATAAATCCCATTAACAACGATTGAAGAATATATTTGTTTAAATTAGTTATCTAATTTCTAGGAGTTGTTCTGGAGGGGCATGGTATTGAAGGTACAAGAGAACTAAAAATATTAGAGATTAGGAGTAATGGAAAGTGATGCCTTGATTTTTTTAGCCAGTAGGCACAAACTAATCTCACGATAGAAAATTATATGTAAACTAAAACTCGTTGCTAGTGCTCAAATAGTTTACTGTATCAATGACCTATTGTACAGTTTCCTTGAGAACTTAACCCGGCCAGGAAAGAAAAGACCACCTACGGAAACCATAAAAACGGAGACAAAGCACCACCATGTGAGAAATACGATCTGAGAACAAGAGCGGAGCCAAAACGAAAATGAAGATCTGACGCACCTGATTTCCAAAGTGTTGTATTATTTCTTCGTTCCCCGTACATGATTATGATCCAAAATAGCCTTCCTTACGGAGAAAATCTCCATATCATTGTTATTGCCATAGTGAGGAAAAGGAGGCAGAATGGCAGATCATACTGTTTTACGGTAAATGGATTGAGCAATCGACCGTCTAGTTTATGATCTATAGTGAAGAACAAGCCAAAAGAAGAACCACATAGGTATTGCCATTGTAGCTCAGCAAAGGTTAATGTAGTAATGTTTATTCTCTGAAAGGTTTAAGAACGTGTGCTTTCCGGACATACCACCCTTATCTAATACCAACCACGGTAGCCGATGAGCAGGACGATGATGCTTTTGCTTGGCTATCGACCACCAATTCTGACAAACAGCGCCAAACCTGTGATAATCTGGCGGGGCAAAAGGCTCATCAAGCGCTCAAGAATATCATCGGGAAGCTCCGACCAATTCGCCATCGTCAATTTGTCACCTTTGAAATATTTAACCAGATTATTTGTGGTATTATAAATCAAAGTTTCAAGCACCTTATTTAGGTCTAAGTTCTTAAAGGTTCAGTAGGGTCTGATACCAGATTAATTACTAAGCCAACAAGGGCTCATGATTGCACTAATCAATTAAATATCCGATGCAATCCATATTCATATTCATATCCAACTAATATCTGATCCATATTCGTATTCAGAAAATTAAAAAGAAATATGAATATAATTTTACCACTATCCACTCTGTATCCTCTCCATTACTATCCACTCTGTATCCTCTCCATTTTTACCTCTAGCTTGGAGACCAAATTTTATATTTTTTTTAGAAAACCATATCAATATGATAGCTCACCGCTCAACATCTTTCTTATATTGTTGTTACTATATTATTCTATAAAATATTTCTCATTTTATAATGGTTTGCCTCTTGGCTCACCACTGATGGCAAACACATCAGAAGCAAACTGAAGGCAGAATAAAGCATTTCAATAAGAAATTAACAAAACTTAAAATTTCTTGAAAAAGACTAACAAGGAAATTATAACAAAAAGAGTAAAGCAAGTGGATGATTTCTGCAGTAGAATTTACAAAGGCATCCCCTTTTGCACTGTTGCTTTGCCTTCAAAATTTACACTGACACCAAGTCAAAGAACAAACTAATAAACTCTTTTGTTCCTTGTTTATGTTACAAATGAAATGTGCATATTTGCCTTAAAAGGAGCTCTCTGGTGCAAATTGTTCGTGCTCTGGAGCTCTGTAAGAGGAGCCGAGATCTTCACCCGAGCGCCTCCGGGCAACGCTGGCACGTTGCACAAGCCGAACAAGCTGCTGAACCACTTCAGACATGGGCGGCCGAAATTCAGGTGAAGGCTGCACAATTTATCACAGAATATTCCGTGATCAAATTTATGGTAATAGTTATTCCTTTTTAGTCGCTAATTCTTTCAGATGTTTTAAGTTTAATGAACGTGTGTTTGAGATAGTATCAGCTAACACAAAATATTTTTTTTCTTTCAGATATTTTTAATGCTGGCACAAAAAAATCTCTCTCAAAAAAAAATTTTGGGATAGTGTTGGGTAACATACCTGAACACATAAAGCAATGATATCAGCAAATCGGGACAGAGATTTTGCAGGATACATCCCATTCAAGGCAGGATCGACCATTTTAGAAAGTAAATCAATATCATGAAGCTGTGGTGAAGCCCATCTAACAAGAGACTGCTCTGATCTTGACCTAGAACTGGTTGGGAGACCAATAATAATTAGTATACAATGAACAAACACAAAAATAAAAAACAAAATAAATGAAAATAATATTTTCATGGGAGTCATACTGGTAAGTTATTAGGGGACCTCAATATTGATAGGCTTATCATACTAATTTTGTGACTCGTCGAGCCTCTTTCTAATTTTCTTTCTTTTTGTTTTTATTAATTCTTTGAAAAAAAAAAAGTTTGATTATGGTTTTCAGCAGGATCAAGGCAGAGATGATGTTTAACAAAAAACATCAGATCTCAATAATAATAAATCTATTTTAATAATAGTATAGTAACCAATGTTAGGAACACACAAACATACAAGACAAAAACAATAAAAATTGAAGAAAAAAAAAAACAGCAATAAATGAGACACCTGTCAAGTGGCATTCGACCTGTCAATAGTTCAAGCATAACCACACCAAAACTGTAAACATCGCTCTTGGCAGTATAAATGCCAGACATGGCAAACTCTGGAGCACTGTATCCAAATGAACCAACCACCTCAGTGGACACCTAGCACGTATAAAATAAATAAAGTCATTGAAATTTTAGAGAAAAAAAATATATGAAACTAGGAAAAGAATTTGAGTGAGGCCATGGTACTATGCATAGCGCACATTGGTCCGTACTTTGGATCAATATCTTCGTTTCAAAAGTACAAACTGTCGATCTGAACTATTCAACATGATATCTATATGAAAATGTAATTTCAATCTAAATTTCACATTTTGTAGAATTTTTTTACTATTTTTTTAAATAAGTAGAAATCACTACTTTTTAATGGTCTAGAATTTTTTTATAAGTGATTTTCTTCCTATCTACCAAAAAAAGCAAAAAAATCTATAAAATGTGAAATTTAGTTTGAAAATACAATTTCATATGGAAATCATGTTGAACAGTTCAGATCGACTATTTGAACTTTGAAATTGAAGATATTGATTCAAAGTACGGATCCATGTGCACTATGCATAGTACCATAACCTCACTCAAGAATTTATATCATTATTTTCAAGGTGATACCTGTCTCTCTGTGTTAGGTGCCAAAGAAGCAATTCCACAATCCGAGAGGTGAGCATTCAATTCTTCATCGAGTAGAATATTTGCCGATTTGAAGTTTCTGTGCACAACTGCAGGCGCGCAGACTTCATGTAGGTACCTTCAAACGCCCATGAAATATGGTAGTGAGAAATACAAGAAATAAAAATGAAATAATGCCATGAAATACCCTAAGCAGTGAGTCCAGCTTTGCTGTGGCACTCCTGATATAACAAACCATGTAGCATAACATGCATTGCCAACCAAAAAATGACCCAGTAAAAAAAAAAAAAACTAAAATGAGAATCCTGAATACTCCAAATCTGACTGGAAAAGAAAGACTCAAGCACATCCCGATATAATATTTTGTCTAAAAGAATAAAAGATCGCCTGACAAGACCAAACCCAAACAATTCAAACCTGATACGGCACATACCCAATTTGACCCGATTCAGATAAATGTGATCCAAAACCCACAAGCTATAAAGAAACATACTCTAAGGCCCTAGCGGTGCCAAGCGCAATCTTCACACGTGCATTCCAGTTCAGTCTTTTCCCAGTTTCGTCAGAAAAATGTAGGATTTCATGTAACGTGCCGTTGCCCACATACTCGAATACCAAGAGTCGTTGACCGTGCTCAACACAGTAACCGACAAGTGGGATAATATTTGGGTGCCGAAGCCGCGACATGTTTGATACAGCATCCAAAAAGCTGTCTTCCTCTTGCAAAGAAACAGCCGCACTGTCGACCTTTTTGACAGCTAGAACCTGAACAAGGGAGAAAAAAATAGGCTAAATTAAATCAATGGTAACAAATCTAGAGTCGCTTAATTTTGATAACCTCTGGCTATAATGTTGCCAGAAATGGATTCAAAATAGTAATTATAGTGCCAATGTTTGCATCATTTTTGGTTTGTAAGATAGGTTTTGTCTGAAAAACAATGTTAGAGCCTCAGGCAAGTGAGAAAAAAGAACATACCAAAGAAAAGAACAGAAAATTGAAGACACAAGTAACTAGTATCAGATTTTAACAATTATCTATTAGGATCATGATAAAATGGGAGTTAAAAAACAAGTTATAAATGATGTAACCTTTTGGTGAGCTCAACTCCAAAATATATCGGATTGACTTACAAACGATGAATCCAAACAGTTGAAACTTGAAACCAATCTAATTCACAAGTGATGCGTTTACATATTAAATTTATAAATTTACAAATTAATTTAGTATAAAGTCAAGCGGTCAAAACAAAATGAAAAATGAATGTATCAAAATTAGCTTATAAACCTTGCTTTTTGACAGCTTGACTTCATACTAATTAATTCAAAATTTAATAAATTCGACATGTAAACTCATCACTCGTAAATTAGATCAATTTCAACAGTTTGAATTCGTCATTTGAAGTCATTCCGATAAGTTTTGGAGTTAAGCTCATCAAAGGCTTGGTGAGCTCAGGAACACCCTAGTTCTACTCAAATGATCTTTGCATATGTACAGGTTCCTTTACCTTCACATTAGGAAACTCAGCTTTATACACACGACCTAATGAACCCTCTCCGAGAAGGCTATCTTGGCTAAAGCTGTTGGTTGCAACTTGAAGAGCAGCCACTGTGTATGAAGTTGCTGTCATCGTGGCCTGATATAATTTCAAACCAACTTCAATTTTAGTTCATTTACATTTAATATGGACATGCAAAAAATTTACTGGTTCATGGAGACTTAAAAACAAAGTTCACCTTTGGCTTTTTCATGGACCCATTTTTCCCAAATACCCTCTCAGGTGTTACTTTCTCAATTGGTGGGGGCTTCAAGTTCGCCGTAGGAGTTTCAGATCTCTGCACTTGAGCCGCTTTAGTTGTTTCTACACAAGAAATAAGCAAATTATAAGCATTGATATCTCTTAGAGGACGAAGCAACAGGTCACTGTTAATACCATTTACATCTTAGGCGATCAATTGAGACTTAGTTGCACCTGAAACTAACTCAATTGAGGCTCTATTTACTTTTATATTACGTCAACTGAACTTAATTGCAACTTAAATTAAAAAGGCTTAACTTCTGTACTTACAAATGGTAGCTCTAGAGTTTCAATTCAACACTTCTGCACTTCTACAATTAACAATGATATAATGTAATAAATGCAACACCAAGCTCAGATTTGACCATGACATTATTTAAAAACAATAAAACATATCATTACCTCCCTCCACAGCAATGGCCAAAGGATCGACACGATCACTGGTACCGTTGCTGACCTCATCATCGTCCCTTTTTCTCTTGGTATTTCTCAGGCATAGAACAAGTGCTAAAACCACGCAGAGAGCCGCAAAAACTGAGCCCACAACAATCCCTATCAAGGCACCTGTTCCCAGACCTTGTTTCTTCTCATCTCCGGTGGTTGGAGATTCTTCTGGAACATTTTTCGAATGTGGAGAGTCATTTGGAGTGGTACGTGGCTTGCCAGGTGGCGGTGGTGTAAATGGAGGTGGGGGCGGTGCTGCCCCATTAGTGAAGGAATTGCCTCCAATTCTAGGATAAGAATTGTAGAACTTATCAAGTACAAGAAATGAAGAGAAAGGAGATATAACTCAAATCTTGAGTTTAGATACGGACCATCCGATCAGAATGCACGGGGTACCTTTAATATTCATGTTAAAGAAGATCAGATGGTCAAGATCTAAACTAAAAATTTGAGTTACCATAGGTGATATGAGAGCAGCTTGGGTCCGATGGGCATCGGACCCAAACTGAGTTCAATGGGCTCCAAAGTCGTCCAATTCGCTTTAAGATCTGTGTGATTTTCTTTAATGACCGTGCAATATCGCTTTGATATCCGTGCGCACGGATCCTAAAGCAGATTGGACGGTTATTCTACCCATTGAACCCAAATTTGAGTCCGATGGGCATCGGACCCAAATTTGTCCCTAGGTGATATGAATTCAGAGTATGGTGGAGGGTTGGAGGCATAAGATCCACAGAACCAAATATTATTGATCTCACATAAATATTTCTCATCATCATAACCATATGATAGAGGAATCAAAAGGATCAAACAGTTGTCCAAGTCAAATATAAAATGCAAATGTGATTACGACTTAACAGAAAGTAGTTAGGTAGTTATGTTGTAAACTTTGCTAATAGTTAAGTAGTTAGGTAGTTATGTTGTAAACTTTGCTAATAGCTACATGTACTTGTATCAAAGACATTACCTTAACTGGCACGTACAACTTACATGAGATTTGGGATTGAACTAAATTCTTGCGGTATCCAGCCACTGAAGTTATTATTCGCAATATTCCTAAGATGAAAAAAAAAAGAGGAAAGAAATGTCACGTATTGACATAGGTCATGCAGTGGCATAAAAGAATCACAAAATTAATTTTACTGGCTTACAGAGTATTTAGGCCAAGGCCAGAAAGCATGTTAACTGACCCACTCAACTGATTGTTTTCCAAATATCTGGGTTAATTTCCAAAAAAGTAACGCATTAGAGTAATGATATCATTAAAATAGGTAAATTTAAAAAAAAAAAAGTTAGGAATACCCACAGGCTAGTTAAGTTTGATAACGAAGAGAAAGAATTTGGCAAACTCCCGCTGAAATTGTTGAATGAGAAGTCTCTGCAAAGGAAAGCGAAAAATCATAAAATAGTACAAATTACAAATGTTTTCAGTTCTTATTGAGTATTGACTATGTTTACTACAGATCGATTTAGAGTAACTTTTTGCTGATATATTTACACACTTCTTTTTAAAATTATTTCTGAGGTGTTGTTCTTTCCTTATATATATTGATTATATATATTACGTAGAAAATTTTTACATTCTTCATTTTTATTTCCTATCAGACATACATACGTAGTTTTACTAAAAGCCTTAATTCCTACGGATAAAAATACTATATTACTGGGAAAAAAATATCTTCACTAACCCAACTGCACAACAATCACTATCAACTAAATGCATTATTATAATTTTAAAAAATGAACAATATCACAGGGCCAAAGAATTGCGAGGTTTCACACCTACTTGAATAAAATAAGCTTTATGCAGCACTGAAAAAATATGATATCTTTTATGCATTTTGGGAACTGGACACTTTGGGATAAATTGGTACTCTTCTTTTTCAAAATGACCCAAACCATATCCCGACTCAATAACAAGAAACAGATCATTAAATTAGTTTGCTCGAACTTTCCATCCTTGCAAGTAGTGAGACAAACTGCCAATTATTCGATATAAAATGTCAAGTTTCTTCAATTAGGTCAAGTTTAGCTGTTTAGTACGATGAGTAACTTTATGCTTGTTTGGTGGATAATGTGGTTGAAGTTTGTTAGTTGTTGCTGTTTTAAGAAAAACAGAAAACAATATATATATATATATATATATATAGAGGAGGATTCTAATGCCTCATGCCTTTCATACCTCATCATACTTCATATTTTATATCTTCATTTTCAAATTCAAACTGTGAATCCAAACCGCTCAATATGACATCCACACTAAAATATGTCTGGTGATGAAATTTTATAATATTTGGATTTTTTTTAATATTTTTTAAGATAGGTAAATCACTGTTTCCGGACCGTGCAAAAACAGTGATTTTCTACCTATCTACAAAAAATAGTAATTTTTTTTCCAAAAATTGTAAAATTTGGTCTCCAAGCATATTTTAATATGAATATCATGTTGAGCAGTTCAAATCAACAGTTTGGACTTTGAAAACGAAGATATAAATTTGAGGCATGATGAGGTATGAAAAACATGAGGTATTGGAACCCTCCTTATATATATATATATTTATATATTAACATATCATAATACTAACCCTACTTGGTGACCAGACTATGGCCAGAAAGCATGCCATGACTCAAGGAATTTGTTTATTTCTGTTGTTAGGTGAGTTGGTTACCTAGTAGGACATGTGCTTACTTTTCTTTTGGTGCTTTAAGTGGTTGTTATCATTTTATATCTAGTTAAGGTTCGTTATTAGCCCCTTATGTTAAACTTTTGACTGGCACCTTAAGTTGCTCTAGATAAGATAAATTTTTGCAAACATGCCTCCATATTTCATATATTCACAAATAGAATCTACAATAGCTTTCAAATATTTGTAAATAACACCCATCTGGTAAATATAAGGTTAACTAACTAGAAATTACTAAAACGCCCTTATATCATCATATTAGTGGAATTATAGCTGGTTCATATATATCTTGAGGCCTAAAATTAAATTTTCCAACATTGAACATATATGTCTCTCTCTCTCATCATGAGAAAGTGACATTGCATATTATTAGCATCTAAAAGTTTGTAGGGTATTATTTGCCCATAATGTAAAATACCCTATAAATAATTTAGGCACCTTTCAAAGAATTGTATCTAATATATTTCATTAATTGATGACCTTTCTTAGGTGAGATTCTTACCAATGTTACCCGATATGTCCACATCATATGCTTTGTTAGGTTACTTAATTTAAAGGTAGGACCAGAGCATAGTAGTTGACTGTGATTGTCAACTATGGGCGCTTCATTAATTATGAATGGAATTGATATATGGGCTTGTGTTCCATATTTACATAAAATGGCACTACTTTGTGTGAACTTGATTTTGTGAATCACCAAATAATTGAATTGAAATCGAAAATTGACATTAAAGATCTCTGTACAGCAAAACAACTCTAAAATTCAATTTAAGAAATTCTGCATTTTAATAGGTTTGCTTCCAAATTGGAGATTTGTTCATCTGAATAGGATATTTTCTTAAATACGTCAGGTCATAGGAGTAAATTTCAATCCTTTTAAGGTTTAACAAACATTCTAACAGCCTGAAAGCTAAAGATACCAGTTATTGAACTATAATGACAACAACAAGATAAAGAATAATAACAAAAAATTTAAAAAGGTCAGAATAAAACTACTCACAATTCAGAAAGCCCCTTTAGGTTTCCAAATACATCTCCAATTTGCTGAGATAGGGAATTATGACTAAGATTTCTACATCAACAAGAGAGAAACAATGATCAGAAACGAAGGAAAAAAATAATGGGAATATGGTACCAATAGAACGGGATAAAAAGTATCACTTACAGGAAAGTAAGGGACGCCATTTGCGAGATAGAGTACGGAAGGTTCCCACTAAAATTGTTTTTTGCGAGATTCCTGTCCAGTCAATCGCACAAATCAACAAAAATCAAAATTCATGTTTAGATAATATGTACCATTTTTGGATTAAGTTATGGCCATGTATCAGTACCACAACGAAAATTTCTTTGTAAAGACAATGCCACATGTCCAGTATATACAGGGAAAACAAAATTCATGTTTAGAGAAATTATTACACGTATGTGACATTTGGCGGTAACTGGTAGGGGATTGAATCACGTATGCTGTTGTCACTCAAATCCCTACAAAGAAAATTGTTAAAGAAATGATGCTTACCCAACAAGATATAGAATGACTGAAACAAATTGAATCATTATACAAAAAAAAAAATAATACATTATATCTAGATAAGTTCTCTTACAGTGTTTTCAAGGATGCTAGATCAGAGAGACGGTAACCCAGTGTACCATTTAACCTCATCCCACTAAGTTGTCTGTTAAAAATTAGAAAAAATGAAATTAACTGATATATCATCAAGAAAATAAAGATCAAAACAATCCCAAAATAGGCAAAATCAACACATATTAATCAGAAAAATAAACCAATTACTGATTACATGACTGGTTACTGTTTTGTACCGACTAGTAAAAGGTAGGACTGGTAATGTACCGAAATATAGTACCAGAAAACAAGATAAATTACATGGCAGTGACGGACGAACCAGAACAGGAAACCCCTTTCCAAGAATTGCCACATGGATCACCACCCGACGGGGCCCAATTCGTCAGTTGAGGTGGACTATTGAGATAGGTGTACAAAACGCCTAGAGCTTGAACTGGAATTAAGAAAAGGAGAAAAAGATTAAATTTTTATAATAGGTCAAAGATCTAGTCTTTCTCCTTCCCTGAGTCAATTAATCAACGCCCATAAAATAAAATAAGGAGAATCTAACGTTAACATTGCATGACACCTCGCACAGTACATTGGTTCAGAAAAGAGTTGACTGATTTGGTTTAAATAAATGGAAGTTAAAAAAATGTGCTCAAACAAGGGGAAAATGTGGCCTCAATTTAGAAAAGAAACAAAAAAAGGAAGAACAAATAAAAAGAGAAGAACTTTGAATTTCACAAAGAAAAATAAAGTTATTTACTATCAGAGTTGTCGGTGTTTGATCGGACCAACGAGACTAGAGCTAAAATCGCAATGAGAGTTGCCCATGCCGCCATGAACAACCTCTCTCTCTCTCTCTCTTTCTCTCTCTCTCTCTGAGAGAGACAGTGGATATGAACTAATTGAAAAATAAAAAAATGATTTAAGAGAATGGAGACAGCTGTAAAAGGTGAATAAAAATGGTTGCTTGGTGAAGGAAGGAAAGGAAAGGAAAGCAGTGTCGGCGAAGAGTAATGTCGCTCAGTTGCTTTCCCTTAAATGAGCAAGGAATTGAAATGTTTCTCCTTTTGAATGATTAAATGAATAAGGAATGAATAAATGAATTGAATAGTGAAGATACTGGTGAGGGAGCAGGTGAGCTGGTGAGGTAAGGGGAAGAAAGAAAGAAGCAGAGAGAACAAGCAAACAGGTACAGTTGAGCGGCTTGGTAAGGACAAAACAAAAGGAAAAGAAGGAAGGAGAGATTCCGTGTTTCGTTCTGAATTCATATCACTAAGGTAAAAAGATATTTACTTTTATATAAGGACCGTCCGATCCTAATCCGCACGAATATTAAAGGATACCTGTGCTTTCCACCTCAGATGATCTAAATAAAAATTTTATGTTACCTCAGAGGATATAGACTTCATTTCTTGCCTTGTTCTGTTCTCCGCAATTGGCGAGTAATTATATTGACAGAGTGGTTTCTGTTTCATACAGCGTACGGGTAATTGAGTTAATACACTGTATATGATTCTTGCATTGTATGAGGTGAAAATTGCTCTGTTAATAATTTTTACACATTTTTTTAGTGTTACTGTATATGGGGACGGTTCTTTACAAGCAAACAGGTAAGGACAAAACAATAACAAAGAGGAGATATTCCGTGTTCGGTTTTGAGTCCGGATCCTCTGAGGTAACTCAAATGTTGAGTTTAGATTCGGACCAAAATGATCCACGGAATCTCTTTAATATTCGTGCCAAAGAAGATCGAACAGTCCGGATCTCAACTCAAAATTTGAGTTAACTCAGGTGATATGAATTTGTTCGGTTCTCGCCTTGTTTTGTTCACCGCAATTTTTGAGGGGGTAAATATATTGACAAAGCAGTTTTGCTTCCTGCAGTAAAAGAATAATAAAGTTGCATATGACTCGTGCGTTATATGAAGTAAATATTGCTCTGTACATATATTAATCCATTTTTTATTATTACTTTTACTGCTACCGTTTTCGTTCATTTTTTTTTTTTTTTGCGTGATTGAAGCACTGGGCATTTATTGATCCTGAGTATCTTACAGTCATAAATGAACCTGCCTGCAAGAATCAAACAAAAAAAAAAAAAAAAATCTGCCAAGTAATCCTTGCTCCGGCTTCTCTGTAATATGTCAAGCTAGAATTTCGGATATCTTAGTGCTTGCTGTTGTTTTTTTAAGATAATTTTATATTTTTAGAAATTATTAGATTAGATGTACAGAAATAGAAAAAGTATCTTGATTTCAATATATTTAAAAAGACCAGATTCAATGGTTCCAATTTAAAAAAAAAATTAACTCTGCAAATAGAGAGGATTTTTTTTAAATGCTATGACAGAAGATGGTGAAAATAGAGAGGATTTGGAAATCAACCAATTATTTAATGGATCGAGATCTCTGTTCTAGATTCATTAATTTTTTTTTAAAACTGCGAAGATGTAGAGAGAGATCTAAACAAAAGAATGAATGAACAAAATTATACAATTGACATTTTTCTAATTCCGAATCAATTATTATTTATCACAGAGAAACATAATTTTTAATAGTTGTTTTTAAGTATATACAGAATTAAAAATTAGTCACTCAATTCATATTGTACTTAGTTTGCAATAAAATATGGAACATTCTAAGTTTTATCATTCCATATATAGAAGTAAAACAAATAATACAAAACTCACTAAATAAATAAGCTTTTATTGTAATATGTAAAATTCTGCTTCAAAAATGCATTCTATTGTCTATTTTTGCCATATACTTATTTGTATTGAAATATGCTCTTATTGCAACTTTATCGATCATGACCGTATTCATAGATAAAGTACAAGTTCCATTTTGAGCTACTTTTTATTTTTATTTAGGAAAATTTCATATGCAATTTTGAGAAACTTCGAAATTATGTATTTCTCTTTTTAAAATTTATAATATCTTATTTATCTTTTAAAATTTTCAAAACTCACAATCCAATTTATCGTCTTTTATATTAAAACTTGTTTTAAAGCTATAAAGTATCCATTTTATATTTTATTTTAAAAAAAATTGCGTGGTGCGTCAAGAGAAATGTTCTATTTTTCTAATTAACCGGTTGTGAGAACAAATAGTTTATTTTTTTTATATGTGGCACACACAAGTGTATGCTAAAATTCAGCTATGTAAAATGAACCGTATGCCTCTGAAGCTGACCAGTCAGAATGATCTATTTTCTTATACAAATTATATATTTTTATTTTTTAATTAACGATAAAATGATAAAATGAGTATTTTATAAATTTAAAATGTAGTGTAATAGAAAATATAATAAATTGGATAAATTTGTAAATTTTGTAAATTTAGAAGGATAAAAATATGATATTATGAATTTTAGAGAACAAATTACGTAATCTCAAAATTTTTAAAGGGTAATTCCATAACCCATCACATTCTAGGGTAATTCTACGGAGTGATTCTAGAGGAAAATATGAAACTCGTCAACTGGAGCAGGGCAGAGTGAGTTCAATTCCACTGAAATGATATGGGTGTTGGATGCGTGGCAGGTTGCTCGCACTATAACCCATACATACTTTTTATTTTTTATAATTTGCAATAGCTGTTTATTCCAATGACACTCCACGTTTACATAAGTGTCATACCAATCTAATAATTTCAAGACAAAAAATAAATAATTCCAAAATTAATTTTCTTGATGTATCATCAAACAATATTTAAGTTGCATAAAATTTTATTATTAAATTGTATATGTAAATAAGATACTTATAAATTTATTTTTATTTTTATTTAATTATTTTTAAAAAATATAATTAATGGTTCAAATAACCATTTCATAATGATTCCTCATCAGTAACATTTTGACTTGCTAAGAATTGCACGTTGAAAATATTGTCTTACTGTTCTTTTGGAAAGATGTGCGGTGTGTCCAAAGACTGTATATGTGCATGCAGCTTATTGCCGCGCTCAAAATATTATGCAGTTACATATATGTAGATTTTAATATGCAGACACATAATACTACGTGCGGCATCGTTTATGTAAACCCATAATACTACATGCGGATGCATATGCAAATTTTCTAGTTTCTATATAGTACACTTCATTAGTATTGTTTCTGAATTGGATGTTGTCTGGCTTGTGACTCTAGGCATTATCTTGTTAGTTTATCATGATTGTGGGTATCAACACCGCATTTTAAAATCTGTATATATAAATTTACATTAAAATTAGTATATACGGCCGCATACCACATGTGCACTATATAGTGATTATCCGCATGCATGGACAAAACTGCAGTTTAGAATATTAGTCAATTTTGTTAAAACATAAGGTCCCTTTTAAAATTTTAAATAATGATGGGTTGAAGCCTAAAGAAGGATTTAAAAACTTTTAACTAATTTGTGTCTTAAAAGTTGTAGAGGGATATCCGATCGATGAACTTTATTTTTTTTTTTGGCTGTGACTGTTACTAGTTGATCATATACGTTATGGACAAATCAAAAGAGGAATAAATAATTTGTTGGCGCAATAACCAAGTTGATCAAAATAAAAGTCTGATATTCCCAAAAAGAGAGGAGAGCAAAGCATTGTACGGAGGCAAGGTTATGTACCACCCAATTCTCCATTGCATCACAACCGTCCATCTGTGATATTTAGATAATTTAAATGAGAGATCAAGTTACAATAAAGTTACAACAACGGTTTTTTTCATTTTCAAAGTCCAAATCGTCGATCCAAACTATTCAACAGAATTATCTAAATAAAATGTGCTTCCATATCAAATTTTACATTTTTTTGAATATTTTTACTATTTATTAAGATGGTTACAAATTTCAATGGTCTGAATTTGACTAGTTTTTGTAAAATACTTAATAAATAGTAAAAAAATTCAAAAAAATATAAAATTTGATCTGGAAGCACATTTTATTTAGATAATCATGTTAAACGGTTTGGATTGATGATTTGGACTTTGAAAATGAAAAAAACTATTGTTGTAACTTTGTTGTAACTCAAATTTGTTGTAACTTGATTCCTCCTCAATTTAAATAACATATCATTTGGTGTATGTTGTTCGAGTTATTTTATGATAGGAAATGTGGAGTAGAACTAGGGTGCTCTTAAGTTCATCAAGCTCATCAAGTTTCTCTGTGAACTCAACTCTAAAATTTATTGGATTTACTTCAAACGATGAATTCATACTGTTAAAATCCTTCTACCTTATGAATATGTGTCTACATGTGAAAATTTTCAAATTTCAAATTAATTTTGTATAGAGTCAAGTGGTCAAAAAGCGTTTAAAAAATGAATGTATTGAAATTAATTTATAAACTTCTAATTTTGACCACTTGACTTTATACTAAATTAATTCGAAACTTTAAAATTTTCACATGTAGACGCATCACTCACAAGATAGAAGAATTTAAACGGTTTGAATTCGTCGTTTAAAACCAATTCGATAGGTTTTTAGAGTTGAGTTCACAAAAAAAACTTGGTGAACTTAAGAACACACTAGTTCTACTAGGTTTATAGGGTTTTTTTAGATTGCGCTTGTACAGATCACGAAGCAATCGAACAGTCAGATTGAATGTGTTTAAAAATTCCTCCAATCACGCAAACTCGATAACTAAAAAAAAATCTGAATGGGATAATTCGTTCCGTTCAGTACATTTCTGAGTACATGCAATTAGAAATAAAATAATTACAAATAGCTTATTTTTCTGAAATATTAATTTCAACGGGTATATACATTTATTGAATAAAATGAATTTTGAGTATATTATACCCCCACTAATCATTTACAATCACGGGTTGCTTGTTGATGAGTTCAATAATTTTGTTTGGCAAATATATGTTATAACGGTAGATGAATTATCATAACAAGTCAAATTAACAACAATTAATGTATCTCTGGTCGAGTACAAATGAATCCGGGTCCCTGCAATTGTCTTTCTCATCTGGTTCGCTAAAAAAAAAAAAGATGATGAACAAAACGGGACTATTCTGTTCAGATTTTTTTTTTTAAGAATCACCGAGCTTGTGTGGTTAGAGACGAGATTAGCTGAATGTGATGGTTTATTCTGTTCAACTAACAGGATAGTCCGTTCTGTTCTTTTTATATTTTGAAATTTTCCGAAATCCTATTGATTTTTTATTTTATTTTTTCTATTAATAAAAAAAATTGACCTCATGCAGTATTATTTGAGCATATATGATTGAGATTCGTGCTGATAAGATCACAAGTTAGATGGGCCCCACTCACAAGTTAGATGAGTATATATGAGCGACGAATTCAAATTATCAAAATTGATCTACTTTCCAAATTATACATATGATACATTTACATGTTAAATTTATAATTTTCTGATTAATTTAAATTCTCCATATATATCAACATTTTTTAATTGTTATTCTCGAGAATTGAACATGCAACTTCTCTGTAAAGAGACGGAACTCGTGCTACTGCAATAAGCTTGTAGTTTTTACATTAAATTTAAATGTTAAACTCTCTTTTTTACCGCTTGATTTTATATTAAATTAATTAATTTTAAAAATTATAAAATTGATGTATAAACATATCACTCGTGAAGTAGTTCAGTTTTAATAATTTGAATTTATCATTTGAAATTCTATTCCTGTGGGCTCAAAAAAACATTATAGTACTCCGTATAAGAATATCATAGCATCATAGGTGATATTGTAACATAGTATTCTTTTTCTTTTTCTCTGTGTTTTGTTCTGATTTTGCTATTCAAATTGACGAAAATGAAAAGTATCCAACGAAAAGTTAAAAAAACATAGTATAAATCATAGTCATTAATTAGGACCAGCAGCTAGTGATGCACAAAGCCCATCAAAGAGAAATTGCTCAGGTGGGGCCCAAATGCAGAAGTCAACTATTCGTGCCCACATCCAACATCTCAGAGTGCATCCTCTCCGTCATGGTGCAGATTAATATTGTAAAATGCGGTTTTGTTCATGTATGCGGAAGGCCACTGCATACTGCATATGCAGTATGCGGCCGTATATGCGGAATTTCATGTAGACTTATATATACAGATTTTAAATTATATATTAATTTATTTCCACTTAAAATATGCAATATATACCCATTAAATCATTCAACCAATAAATTCGCACATATGTGGACCAATATGCGGCCCAATATTCGAAACCGTATATTTGAGACTACATGGAAATTTTTATGCATAATTATACTGCATATGCATATGCGGCCGCATGAACCGCATTTTACAACACTGGTGCAGATGATAGTAATAGATGAATTATTCGGATCAAACCGATTCGGTTCGACGAGATTAAAAATTCGTATTTTTGAGAATAATTCGAGTATAATTGGAGAATGATTCAGCCTCATAAGAGAGCAAAAAAACCCAAAAAAAACAAAAAAATGCGTTTTTTCACAAATAATTAGTAAAAAACGTTTTATTCACGAATAATTCGTAAAATATATTTTTCGCGTTTTATTCATTGTTCGGTTAGAAAAATTAAAAAAAAAACGAATCTGATGACTATGGTGCAGATTAATATATATGTATCGAATATTATTTGCTTTTGTTAAATCCTTTCCAGATAATTCTGTTAAATATTTGGTTATATATATATCTATATAGAGATGGACTATGGTACTCTATAGAGTAAAACGTCTTTGTACTCTACGTTATATCTCCGTTTTAAAAATCCAAACACCCGATCCGAACCGTTGAACATGTTCTTCATATTGAAATGTGCTTGGAGACCAAATTTTACATTGTTTGGAATTTTTTTGCTATTTATTAAGCCACTTTGAAAATCTCAGATCTGCTGTGAACAGTAAAAAAACAGTAAAAATTTCTGGACCATCGGATCTGCGATTTTCAAAGTGGCTTAATAAATAGCAAAAAAATTCTAAAAAATGTAAAATTTGGTCTCCAAGCACATTTCAATATGAAGAACATGTTCAATGGTTCGGATCGGGTGTTTGAATTTTTAAAATAAAAATATAGTGCCGTA
Source organism: Carex arenaria (assembly GCA_964058825.1). Lineage (NCBI taxonomy): Eukaryota > Viridiplantae > Streptophyta > Magnoliopsida > Poales > Cyperaceae > Carex > Carex arenaria. Next base: position 186,672 of record CAXKVW010000138.1, read on the forward strand.
GAGTACCAACCCATTTTACTCTATAGAGTACCATAATCCAATTCTATATATATATATATATATATATATATTAGGTCAAGTTTCTATACTTTGTTGGATTTTCCAACCATTCTTGGTTGTCAAAATCTATCATGGTTCAATGAAAATAAATTTTGCAATGTCTACCTCACTAGTCAAAATCTTTCATAATCTTTTTTTTTAATATTAGATGCATGCCTATCAAAAACTTAACATCATCTTTTAAATATTTTCCAGTATAATGTTGTAAATTAAATATTTTTTATGGTAATTTATTTAGTCTCAATTAAATTAATATTGAAATTTCATAAAAATTCTCTTGATGAATCAGATCTCTTCCTTGTCAATCTCTAAGGTGTCCTACAAATCTCTCATCCGATCCTCTTTAATGAATGTGTTTTTGATACAGCTTGTGCTCCATGCTTCCTTTAATTGATGGTCATTATGACCATACAAATGAATTAATATCTCTATTTTAAAATTCAAATAGTTAATTTATATGCCCATTAAATTTTACATTTTCTAGAATTATTAAAAAAAAATTAGATAGGAAGAATATAACTTTATTTAAAGATTCCAGATAATGTTTTATTTATAAAAAAAAAATCTAAAAAGTATAACAATTAGTCTGCAATTATATTTTATATGGAGATCACGTTAAACTGTTTAGATCAACCATTTAGACTTTTAAAATAAAAATATTAATTCATGTGCTATGCAAGATACCACAGCCTGGCTATTTGAAATAAAATTGGGTGAAATGTATTATGTGTTTGTGCTGTAGCTGTACCTGATTATGTGTCACAGAAACAAACAGTTTTGTCATTATCGTTCAAAGTCAGATTGAATGGACAAGGGAAAAAGATGAAAGTTTCTCCACCTTGTCAAATTCAAGGCCCACCTGGTGGAGCACCAATGCACCATTTCCTCAATTGAAGGCCGCAGCACAGCACATCACATCACAAGTTCCTTGTTGAGAGGCATGTGTTCATGATGAGAAATATGAGTCTATCAAGCAGGTTATTGCTCCAACTTGAAATGAGAGAATCAGGAATGTAAAAAAAGCACTGGATAGTGGATACATCACGGTATGGGGAGCAGCTTGAGTCCGATGCCCATCAGACTCAAACTGGATCCGATGGGTTCCGTAACTGTCCGATCCGCTTTAAGATCTGAATCCACTTTAAGATCTATTCTGTAACCGTTCGATTCGCTTTAAGATCCGCTCTAATATCCATGTTAAACGACCAAATGTAACCTGTTGTGATGTGACTAATGTGTCGTAATTTTAATCACAACAAAATATTACACATAAAAATCTAACTTAATCTCGATACAACACAACATAATACAACATGTGACTCAAATCATGATACGTCACAACACAACACATATTTACATTATACGAGAGATTAGAGATTAAGGAGGAAGAGCGGAAAAGGTATTGAGTTTTGAATAGGTGTGTATTTAAAGATTAGATGGAAAATTTCTAATAGTAAAGTTTTGATGCACATACACTTTTTTTTCTTTCTAAAATAACTATTTTAATATGTATGATTTTAATTTTTAAGTAAAATTATTAAGAACTATTTTAGTATGTATGGTTCTAAGTAAAATTATAAATAATGAAATTTTATATCAGACATCACTTTGTCATAAAAATAGGAAAATATTTAGTGTGCCCATTCACAAAATATAACTTTCATTTTAATCCTCATCTCTCCCAAATAACTTGTTTCATTCTAATAACCTCAAAGTTTTGATTTTACCAAAAAAATTATTTGGTCCAATTCTAGAGAGCTTGGATATACATTTGATTGATAGGCTTAAATCAAACATAGTTTTATTTTTTAATTTTCATTCTGATTTGTCAAAAAAAAATTCTTCGTTCTAATCCCTCTTGTTTCTCATATGCTGTATTTTTGAATTCTTTCTGTTTTCCATATCCTCTTCTGACATGTTAAGTTTTCACATTTTGAAAACTGATGTTGTAAAATAAAAATGCACAGATTCGGAAAATTCAATCCTAATCGCTGGTTTAATTTTAAAATAACTAAATAAATAGTTAAATAAATAAAAGAGGATGGAAGAAAAAATATTAAGTTTTTATGGGGATATAAATATATTATGATGTTTTTTATGGGGATATTGATTATTTTAAAAGTTTAAATGCGCAATTTTCTCTAAAAAATATATGCGGAAAAAAAGTAAATTATAAAATAAGAAAAAAGTAATAAATTAAATACCACCTAATATATATGCACATATAATTTGATAGAAGGCGCATAATATTATAATTCAATTCATGCATATATTAGGTGGACGTTACAAATTTACAAAGGAGCTCCCGAAAATATTAAATGCATATTTTTTAAAATCGAGCTCGTCTAATCGCCTTGCTCGTAAGGACAAGATGAAAATTTTGAAAATTAACTTAACTTGATTAAAATTTAAACTTTGCACACATACGTACCTCCATTCTTATATTAAGCATACATAGATATTCTGATTCGTCAACGGCTGTGATTAAAATATTAATTTTTAATTTCTCCTCACGGCGTATCTTAGCGTCCGTCTAGCCATTCAATTTCTCCATCGCTCTCTCCCTTCTGAAATTTTTATTAATAGGAAAATAAATTAAAAAAAATCAACAATGGGAAAGGATTTCTAAGAAAAATGTGATAGTCTATAACGTCATGATTAGCGAAACAACGTTAAAAAAATTCTGGCTGTTATCAAGGACAACGTCCAAGAAATCAACCAATATTGGTTTGGAACTTTCAAACTTTCGGACTTCAAGCCTTCCATATGGTGCAGAGTCGGATCCTTGGCCGCGATAGACCAAAACGACCAGCATTTATATTTTTTTTTCCGCAAAATTCTTGACCGTAATACTCTATAACATCCAAAGTTTAATTTCGTTCATGCATTAAACTAATTTCATTAAACTGGCCGCAATTGTCTATAACGTTCCTTGGACATTTTGAAATATCACGTTTTTCCTATATATTGAATTATTCATAAATCTTTTCCAATATCGATTTTTTTTAAATTGCCATTTTTATTTACATCCAAAAAAATACAAATAGCCAATTATACCCACCAAAACTAGGTTTTTTCAAACCTACCCAAAATGGCTATTTAATAGCCGGTCCTTAGGAACCGGCTATTAAATAGCCAGTCCTTCAATTTTTTATTTTTTTTATTTTTTGAAAAAATTTATAATTTTTTTTATTAAAATATTAGAAATTTTTTATATGTTTTTTGAAATTGGATAGAATAATATATAATTTAGTTTATTAGAAAGACTGAAACAAATATTCCCGATCAATATTTTTCAGATTGGGTTTTTCGCAGCTGTAAGAAAAAAATTAAAATATTTCTTTGTGTTATTGGAAAAAATAAAAATAATCTGAATCTGAGTTATTGATTCCGGTTCAAAAGACACTTCTAAGTAAATATAGAAAACAATTGAATTCTTCTATTTTGAAAAAATAAAACAAATTTCCTATGGTGTCAGAGAATTTCCCCAAAAATATTCTCTTAATTTTCTTTTTAGAAATTGAGATAATTTTCTTATTTTTTATTAAAGTTTTAGAAATTTTTGATATGTTTCTTTAAAATTAGATAGAGTAATATATAATTTAGTTAATTAGAAAGACCAAAACAAATAACACGGATCAATATTTTTCAGATCGGATTTTTCGCTGATGTGAGAAAAATTAAAATATTTCTTTGTGTGCTATTGGAAAAAAAATAAAAATACTTTGAATATGAGTTATTGATCCCGGTTCAAAAGTCACTTCTAGATAAATTTAGAAAATAATTGAATTCTTCTATTTTTGAAAAAATAAAACAAATTTCCGATGGTTTGAGAACCATTAAATAAAAATAAAACAAATTATTCTATTAAATAACCGGTTTGGGTAGATTTGAAAAAAAATCTAGTTTTGATGGGTATAATTGGCTATTTGTATTTGTTTTTGGATATAAATAAAAATAGCGGAAAATTTCGGCTCTTCCTCAGCTCCACGACGCGACACGTACCTCTTGGATTGAACGACGCGTGCCCCCGCTGAATCCTAAACACGTATCCTCTGCATTTGAGTTAATAAATCCCAGCCGTCTGATTTTAACACAGAGGCCTTTAATATTAGTGCGGATTTAGTCAGCACGGATCATAATGCGAATCGGATGTTTCAGATGCATTAACTCAAAAGATTATCTTTTGAGTTAATGCAGAGGATACGAATTCCAGAATCCTTGCACTTCTCCACCGCCAATAGAGGAATTCGCAATCTCTGAGATATCTCAAACTTTGCGTGACTTTTTGAAATATCTCAATCGTTCAAATACGTTCTACACGAATCTCTAAGCTCAAATAAAACTGGCCCCCTACGATTCCCCGAATAGCCGGACACGTCGGCCACGCAAAAATTGAGATATCTCAGAGGATACGCACCACCAATAGAGGCCGCAAATCTCACGAATCGGACTCTGCTGCTTTTCCGATCTCAGCCATTCAAATTTGTTGAGATTTGTGCATGGAAAAGTTACTTTATCGAGATACGCAAATTGAAAATTTTGAATGGTTGAGATCGGAAAAGCAGCAGGCTGCTTTTCTCTCAGAAAAGCAGCAGAGTCGGATCCGTTCCACCCTCCTTAGCTTTTCATCTTTCCGCCCTCTCCTCCTCGTCCGACACTACTCTCGTCGCTCCGCCGGCTTCCAAGCGACGAAACGCCAACCGGAGGTACTCTCTTGCGATTAATTCCTCCTACCTACCCTGATTTAGTTTTCTATTTCTTTATTACAAATAGATGTTCTAAGTGCAACAATTGAGGTGACATAGGTCAAATCTAATACCACTCCAGTGCCAGCAATGTATTCTGGCAAGATCAGGTACTCAGGTCAGGTCCTGTAATCATCATCCTTCCTAGTAGCAGATAAATTTTCCAGTTAAGAGCGTACATAATTTAGGTCCCCATAAAAAAGAACACAAAATCGATAACATCAACTGCCATACGACTTTTCTTATTAGTTATAGAGCGTACATAATTTAAGTCTGCTTTTTACTAGTATGACTTTTCACACGAGTGACTGACCTGGTGGTAGATCATTACTTCATTGAAGTTTCTTTATGCTCAGATTTTACCAACTGCAAGAGGTCAATTCCATCGAATAAGATTCGTACCTTTGTTCTGTTCTTGCTTTACAAGTGGTCGTTGCCATAAACAAATGCCGTCACCCCTGATCATTGTAGTTTGTTTCGTACAAATTAAAGAATATAATTTCTTGTATAAATTACAGCTACGTACCTGTAACGTAAACAAAGAAAAGAAGAAGATTCTATAGAGAAAAGGTGTATGATTTGTTTACGAATAGGAAGTTCATAATGTTACATTTCCTGATATAGAGGAAAAAAAACCTCCACAAATTTGTCCAAATATGATTTATTTATTTTATCCGAATAGAAGCCACTGATATAAAAAGGTGATCCACCACTGAAATTATTCATGCTCCCCACAAAAATTCTTCGCTGATAGTTTCGCAGTTGGACACATAAAAATTATTTACATGATAGGCCAGCTAATCGATTAGTACTTTCTTCTGGTTTTGCGGTACTGCACCTGACTGGTAATTATTGTGCACCATCTTTCATTTACCTCATGATATCATGAGCAAATTTTGATCAGGGGAAAATTTTTAGGTAGAATCTCTGTTGCGATTGTCTAGAAACCTCCGTTCCGGTTGGGCGCCGCATCTTGCCGACTACTACCTAGGTAAATTCCTCGCAACTCAATGCATGCTTGGTTCTAATTTTCAGCTGCTTTACTTAATCTCGAGAGTGGTATAATGCCAATATATACAACTCTTTTTCCATATTGTTTTTTAGTTCAATTTATCCCCACTAAGGCCAAGGTAGTGTAAGCACATATTGTTATGGTGAAATTGTAGCACCTGATTTGGTAAATTTTGGTGCTATCCCTATAGGCGTGAGATATTTTATGCTATACATGTTTAAACATGTACAAGGAGTCCTTTCTTAATTTTATTATCAACATTATATTGAAAGTTACTAATTTCTACTTTCATATACATTGGGGGCTTACCACTTTCCAACTTGTATAGCAAGGGGATCAGTTCCTTTGATTGCTTTCTGGTGGTGTCCACAGGTAAAAATCACAATTTCTACATTTTCCACCTTGTCAATTTGAACATTTTCAAGAATCTGGATGGCTCGCACGGTTCTCCCTTAATTTTTTTTTTAATCAAATTGTTATCCACAACATCCGACGATCTGTTCCATTCTCAATCTCAATTTTTTATCTCGATCGAGCTCAGGTGCAATAGCTTGCACTCGGAATATCAGGTCAGCAGATTCCCTCACCTCTCCTTTTTTTTGTATATTGTCCATCGATTTGTAGTCTCGCAAGACTTCTCCCAATCTCTCTTCCGATCTTCATTCAATCAATTAGATCCACCTCTGCCTTTGCCTTTGAAAAATCAGTAAAATAATCAAATCTCAAGATTCGATTCGAGTGTTAATTCCCCCAAAATGCATTTGGCCATCACTGTTTCCTAGTAATTTCGCTTAATTTCTTTGAAACTTATGTTTCCTAGTAATCTTTTTTAAGGTAACTGTTGTTTTCCTTCTCTTTTGCCCCCATTTAATCCTGCCTCCCACTATTTCTCTACCTTTATGCTTTTCTTCCTTTGTTGTCATATGTCAATTTAGTTCGGTTATGAGCGGGGACTGCCGAGAGATGGTGATTAATAATTCAATATTAAGCAAGCTCTTTTTTCGTCTGAAATTAAATTGCCAAATTAGTTACTAGTTAAACTTGGAAAGACTACAAGAAGTGGCTTCTTTTCCCACTGAGAATAAGATAAGTTAAGCTGAGCAATTGGAATGTTTTCGATTTTGACAGTCTTGATTTAGTATTAAATTATCTATTCAGGTCTTACTAGGTCAACTATCAAAGGTGAGCTTGGTTATTTCTTGTTTTTGCTTCTATTTCAAAACCTTGAATGTTTAATTAAGTGCTGATTACTGTTCTTGTCTTGTTATTTGTTTCAGCTGACACACCCCAATGGGTAGTTGCTTCTCAAAGGTTGCCCTCCTTTTCTAAATGAACTATTATATGTATGTACTTCTCATATTATGGCATCAATTTTCTGCTGCCAAGATAACAGCAGTACCCCCAATGAAATATGAGTCTTTTCTTCTTGTTTTATTTTATTCTAATTTGTAAAGTCATAAAGTTGTATTAGACCCAAGTAGCAGGGGAAGAGACCAACATGCACATCATGTCCTTACCAGTACTGGTATGGGGGTTCTTCCCTTATGTTTCAATTTTGGTACATACACACATCAACTTTCTGGTACCAAGATAATAGCAGTATCCCAATGGAATATCAGTCTTTTATTCTTCTTCTTTTTATTCTAATTTGTAAAGTAATAAAGTTGTATTAGACCCAAGTAGCAGGGGAAGAGACTAATAGACAAATTTTTAGTTGTCGTTACCAGTACTGGTATGGGGGTTGTTCCCTTAAGTTTCTATTTTGGTACAGATACACTTCCTTCGATAAAGGTTATTTGATAGTTTTAGTGGCTACTAGTTATTTTACCATTAATATACGACCCACTATTCTGCACTTTGACTTGTTTAGGTTTTCTACCATAAATTTTTTATTAAATAGTTTATTTTCTCTTTACTTAGCATAAAGACGAAGATAGTGATGACGAGAAGACTGAATTTGTTGGGGGGAATGTACATATCATAACTAGAAAAGAGCAATGGGACCAGAAAATAGCTGAAGCAACCAAAAGTGGAAAAATTGTATGCACTTTACTTGCTACTACTGTATTTACATGTTGTTTACACAACATTTTAGGATAATACTAAGCTTTTAAAGCCATTGAGGAAATAATGAGTGAATTTCTTGTATCTTGTTTTTGCCACAAACTTTGTCCAAAATTTGCTTGGCTTGATTGGTGTTAATTTGATGTGCTAAAAAGTTTGGATCCTATAGGGGTGTGGGCAAAATTGTGAACATCTAAACAATTAAACCATCCTTGTCGCTAGGCACACTAAAATTGGATAAAATAAGGTAAGAAATCTGCAGATTGAGGTGAAGTTATATTTAATTTTGTCTGTTATTTGCTACTGCTGTGTAGCATCAAAAGCACTCAATTTTTTGTATAATAACAATTTTAAGCATAGAAAAAAAGGTAGCTGGATGTGTACTGGTAGTGTCATGTTGTCAATTTGATAAATAGTAAATACTAGTACCCATTTCTGAACATAACTATGCTTCAAACAATCTTTGCAATGGGTCCTGAATTTATTTATAAGATTCATTCTTCTTTCTAAAATTCAAATGTTGTTTTAACCTCTTGTTTTTTTTGTCTTCACAATAATGATACTAGGTGGTGGCAAATTTTAGCGCCGTATGGTGTGGGCCATGCAAAATGATTGCACCAATGTATGTCGAGTTTTCAGAGAAATATCCATCGCTCCTGTTCTTGACCGTAGATGTTGATGAATTAGCGGTATGATTTTCTTCGTTTTGAAATTGTTCATTTGTATTCTTTTATGTTGATTTACATGTGTGGCTTCTCTCAACTTGTTTGCCTTTTGACTCATTTTTGGTTTCCTCAAACCAAAACTAACAAGTCGACATAAAAAAAGAATGCCCATACCAACTAGTACAATCTGAATATGGTCTTGATTTGTATGATACCAAGATTTGAATTCAAATAAGAAAACACAGGAGAGAATTGAAAAGTTCAGTTATGAAAAATGAGAAGAGTAGAAGAGTGCCAAGTGAATGAGCCACTTTCCGGAGTGCCAAGTGTTACAATGTGCTCTTATGTTTTAGGATTTAAGTGCTGAATGGGATGTTCGTGCAACACCTACATTTTATTTTCTGAAGGAAGGAAAGCAGCTCGACAAACTTGTTGGGGCAAACAGACCCGAGCTGGAAAAGAAGATAGTTGCTTTGTCTGACACATGCCAAGTGAAGGAAGAGTAGAAGAGTGTGCATTCGTATTTATATTTGCTGCTGATGGGCAAATCAATAATCTTTTGTATAGTGTAGAATATACTAATGAGTAATGAACATGTATCAACATCAGAGTTTTGTAATTAGAAAATATGCAAAGATGACACGCACAAATTGTGTCCCGACTGGGACAAGAACTACTCCAGAAGTGCTTGTTCTACATAGTACAAAGGTTAACTTAGTTTGAAACTTCCAATAGATTTCAGAAATATCAGTTCGATAAAATTTTAAAGTTAGATTTATGGCTCGTTTTGCTAGAGCCTGGGAGCAAGTGCGAATGAAGTAATTAAGTATGAATATGAACTCAGTTCGGCAAATACTTGTTCTAGGGGTTTATATTATTGTAACAGTGTAGGAACAATATCAAGAATCCAATAAAAGTAGTAGGGCACTGGTACAGTATCTTATGGAATCGATAGGATTTGTTAGGATTTTGATTTTTGATTAACACTGAGGTTCAATCTCAATAGGAACTCTTCCAATAATTTAAACCTAAGTTATTATAAGCAATCAACAAGTGCTATTAATAGCGGTCCGGGTTTGAACCTGCTAAGGTAGAGAAGGAAAACCAAATAAAAAATTTGATCAATTTGAACTTCGAAGCAATTTTTTTTGTAACACGTGTGTACTGTTGGGACTAAGTTTTTGGAACTCATCACAACCATTCATTTTTATCAATTATTCTTTTTATCATTCTAGTTTTAGAAACTATGAGATGGAGAAAATGCTATATATGCTTTATTCCTTTCTATATGCCTTTTTTTTTCAAAAAGAACGAACTGTAGATATACTACATGTATTTTTCATTCGTCCAATAAATTTATAGTATAAATATATTTGCATCTTTATGTTTTATAATGATATGAACATGGATTTTGAACAATATTTAGGTGCTTACGTGCTGTGTCGTGTCGCGTTGCGTGATCGAGTCAAATTTTTACATACTGTGATCAAATTCTGAAAGATAGTTACGACATGTTAGTCATACTGTGGTTACATGTGACTGGTTATGTTAAACTATCTATTTATAATATGTTAGTATGATGTCCTCATTCCTGGCTAGAGTTAATGCTGACGAAGTCTACGAGTCACTAAAAGAAGAATTTAAGTTAGTTTATTCAAGATTATTTATTTAATTAAGATCTAACAATTTTAATCACACGTGATTCACTTGATCACGTGATGTGCTATGCCAGTGCTATGCCAAGTTTCCAAAGAATAGTAATGTTACAAGACACGCGAGTCATGACACGACATCGGTACACGTGTCTTGTCATGACGGAATCATGTCGTGTCGTGACGTATCTGGCCACACTATGATTTTTTTACATCCCTAAAGAATATTAATGAACATGACAGGGATCAAAGAAATATTAATGAAAATGACATGGATCGGGTAGATATATTTTCATATCCGTTTCTGAATAAAATTAGTTTTATTGGTTAAGTGTCAGTCTTATTAATATCTTGCTCTTATCTTAACGGATCACGAATAAATAATGAGTAATTATTAAATAAATTGATAGCTTATTAATTTAATAAAAAAATAACAAATATATTAAACACATGACGGACATCAATATCATAAAAAATAAAATTATAATTATTGATCCCATAGTTTCAAAACGAGGATAGATCCACTTACAATATTATATAGTTACAACATCTTACAATATGATTTTTCAAAGTCCAATCAGTTGATCCAAACCATTCAATATGATCTCTATATTAAATTGTATTTGGAGATCAAATTTTACATTTTTTTTGAATTTTTTTTACTATTTATTAAGTATTTTACAAAATCGTTGTTTTCAGACCATTATTGAGTTTTGTAACCATATTAACCCTATTAATAAATAGTAAAATAATTAAAAAAAATAAAAATTTTGATCTCCAAGCACATTTTAATATAAAGATAATGTTAAACATTTTGGATCGACTGTTTAGATTTTAAAAAATTATATTATAAGATATTGTAACTATATAATGTTGTAAGTGAACCCCTCCTCATATTCATGTATTTTCGGAATACTTGTTCTACAATTTTTTTTCACTGAGATTATACTTAAACTCTACTGATTTTATGGTAACCGTTTAGTGACAATCATTATTGAGCCCCAACAAGTACAAAAAAAAAAAAAAATGGACCCCAAAAGTTTAAATCCAACATTTTCTTATTGCTAACGTGGAGCTGTTTCGATCCACAAGTTAAAAAAAAAAAAAAAATTCCGTTCCATTAATTAAACAAAATTTATCAAAATTTGAAATTTTGAATCTGTTTATTAATTGCTTAATGGAAACATGCATGCCCATTAATATTTAATTTTACAATTATTAATTCAATATTTATCCTTGACACAGAGACAGTCAAAGCTGACACTGTTAAGAAAATTCGAAGAGATTTTTTTTTTTTTTCATAGATATGACTGGATGAAATTGAAGATGAAGACCTTGATTATGATTTATGACACTGACTGAATTACAAATATTTACCCAATCAAGGTACCAAAATGCAAAGTTGTATCAAAGACGTATAAAACACTACATCCACTCACTCAGTCCCTAACTACTCAATTCATAACCCCATTAATTCCCCCCTTTTTTTGAGAAGAGCTCCATTAATTCCCCTCAAAGCTAGAGAATGGAAACCATCCCTGAATTGCACCTAAACACACCCTTGGGCATGAAGGCCATGCCGCAAATCGGCATGGGCACGGCCGTTTACCCCTTCGCCCCATCTGAAACAACGCAGGAAGCCATACTGTTAGCAATCAAGGTAGGCTACCGCCATTTTGACACTGCAGCTGCCTATCAATCTGAAAGGCCACTTGGCGAGGCCATTGATAAGGCTATCTCCATGGGTTTAGTGAGGTCCCGCAGCGAGCTCTTCATCACCTCCAAACTCTGGTGCAGTGATGCGCATCCGGATAGAGTCATGGGTGCCCTTCAGACAACACTTCGGTAAATAGTTTGGTATCTTAATTATGTAATTTTATTTTATTTTATTTTATTTGTCTTCTAATTGATTATCGACTCAAACTAGGGGTGCAAACGGGTCGGATAATATCCATCCGTATCTGGATCCGTATCAAAAAATTAGATACAGATATCTGATATCCAAATATCTGTGTGGATACAGATACGGATACGGATACGGATATGATTTTGAGTTTTAATTATTCGTATCCGAAAAGTAGTGGTTATACCACGTATTTCCATTAGAATTCAAAATACCAAATACTGGTACCCAAAACAGGTACCAATCCCTCGGTCATAATACATCTGTTTTAGTTACAAACAGTAGCATAACAGTTATAAAAACAAACACAAAATGCATGTAACATCCTTACAAAACAAGAAATATGATATAGCCCTATCAATAGTCTAGCAAGTCCCAGTCAACAGAATCATCATCTTCACCCCAAGCGACGCCAGACGTTGGATTGAAGGGGCTGCCAGGCCCAAAATCCTCCCGAACTATCTCCAAAAAACAGTCCCTGGACGCCTCCCCTTCTGACATATTTACTTCAATATATAAAAATGTTTTATCTCATAAATGTAATTAATGTTTTATGTATAAAGGAAAAATTGTTTGAGCTATTCTTTTAACGCTACATGCAATCTTTTTTTCTTTTTTTGATTCAGTAATCTCCAAATGGAGTATGTTGATCTATATCTAATACACTTTCCAATAAGCATAAAGCCAGGCCGGTCTGAGATTCCTTTCGCAAAGGATGATATCGTAGAATTCGACATGCGCTCCGTCTGGGAGGCAATGGAGGAGTGCTACCGCGTCGGCCTTGCCAAGTCAATTGGTGTAAGCAATTTCTCATGCAAGAAATTGGAGTTGCTGCTCTCTTTCGCAAAAATCCCTCCAGCTGTTAATCAGGTTAATTATATAGAATATATATATAGAGGTTGGCTAATATACAATCGATTGTTCCTGAGCTTCCGTGCAACCAAGTCGTTTTCCGATTTTCAAAGTCCAAATGGTCGATCCAAACCGTTAGATGTGATCTCTATATTAAAATGTACTTGGAGACCAAATTTTACATTTTTTTGAATTATTTTATTATTTATTAAGCCACTTTGAAAATCACTGATCCAACGGTGGTTTCTGTTTTTACTGTTTTAACATAGAGATCACATCTAACGGTTTGGATCGACCGTTTGGACTTTGAAAATCAGAAAACGACTTGGTTGCACTGAAACTCAGAAACAATCAATTGTATATTAGCCAACCCCTCTCTCTCTCTCTATATATAATTTGATTTATTTCTCTCAAGTATTAGTGGATATATATATAACAATAACTCCCTTAACATAATTATGTGAAGGTGGAGGTAAATCCCCTTTGGCAACAAAAGAAGCTAAGAGAGTTTTGCAAAGATAAGGGAATTCAAGTGTGCGCTTACTCTCCTTTGGGTGCTAAAGGAACACCATGGGGTACAAATCAGGTCATGGAATGTAAGGTGTTGCAAGAGATTGCTGAAGCAAAGGGCAAATCTTTGGCTCAGGTATATATAGACGTTAGCATTACAAGGCAAACTGCATTCAGTTGCTATTTAGATAATTAGAAACAAAAACATTGAAACTGGAAATTTCAAAAGAAATAACGAAGCTCCTTTAATTTAAACAAAAATCAGCTCTGGAAAAGTAAAATAAAGAAAAATATTCCTTTTTTTTTCAAAGGCAATTAATAAGAAAAATTATTCGTGCATCTCATGTTCTGCATTCCAAAAGAATTTATACTTAATAAAAACTGTTTTTTATATTTTAATTTGTAAGCGTTTACACATAGTATATATGCAAAGTGTGTATTACTTTCATTTTCTGATTGATCATAAGAAAAATCAGTTAGGATTTTGTTAAATAAGTTAAAATATAGGCTTTAGAATTTATAATTTTAGTAACGCAAGGTATATATAATTTTATCATCAATTATAAACATATTTCAAAAAATATATATAAACACATCTGGAATTAATTAGATGTGTACATAAGAAGTTGCATTATTACTAAGTAAAATAATATAGGTCTTAATTTATAATTCTGACTTATAATGGAGAACCAGTCTTAATTTGGTCTAATATCAAAGGCAATATCCTCCTCCGGATGAGAGGCCGTGAATTCGAAATTCAGGATGGAAAAAAATATACGGTAGATATTAAATAGTTTGGTCGCTTGATCGCCAACTTTTAATAAAAAATTCTGACTTATGTGATCCGCTAGTAGATAGGGGTGTCAATGGGTACGATACAGGTAGGGTGAAAATATTTTCATACTCGTACCCACTAAGAATTGACCTTACCCTACCCTATCTTTATCCATTTAAAAAATTGGGTAACAAAACGGTAGAGGGTAGATCATAACCAACCGCTACGAATAATAATAATAATAATATAATAATTTTTTTTATTATGCTTTACATATAAAATATCAAAACTCATCATTTCACACATCTGCAAATATGCAATCACATTTCAAATAATATAAAAATAAAAATAACAAATGTGTAATCAATTCTAACTAAATTGTTTTTTTTATAAAGCAAAAAAAATTGAAAATACAAATATCTCTTTGGACAAATTCAATTATTTAACTAAATAACAAACATGCAAATAAAAGTAATATGTTTAATGGGTAACGGGTACAAAATAGTCTTTACCGTATCCATGCCCATTTAACTAATGAGATATCCTTACCCATACTCCAATCCAACAAGCTAATGAAAAAAAAACCTTACTCATACACGCCTTAATGAATATGGTACGGGAGAGTAAACGGTTAAAAGGGTATCATTGACAGCCCTACTAGTAGATAAGACTAAGGGCATTAAATTATCGGACCTTATTAGGTCGTCCCTATATATCTCAGAATAAAATCAATGAAGTTCAGAATGTATATCTCAGAATAAGAGGTAGAACAATTATGCAGGGAAAGTTGATCAATATATAATGTGTCAAATCAACATCAGGGTTAAAAAAAAAACAACAACAACAATAACAATGGCAAAAGATATATACTAAACTAATTTATAATGCAATTGTTCCAGATTTGTCTGAGATGGGTATTTGAGCAAGGAGACTGTGTGCTGGTAAAAAGCTTCAATGAAGAAAGGATGAAACAGAATCTGGACATATTAAACTGGGAATTGACTGCTGATGAAAGAGAAAAAATTGATCAAATACCACAATGCAAGGGATGTCCAGCAGAAGGGTTTGTTTCATGCAATGGGCCCTACAAGACCCTTGAAGAACTTTGGGATGGTGAAATTTAGATGCTTTTTAATTTGAAATGATCTTGATGCATGATATAAGCAGTGGGGGAACCATTTAAAAGGAACTGATCGATTGGCTCTTATTTATTTTTCTCAAAAAAATTATATTTAAAATATTATGGGTAGTGTAAAATTGATCATATTTGTAATAATAAAATTTTATATGATTAATCTTTGTTCACGTTTGACCTCCTCTAGATAAAAGACACCAGTAAATAGGAAGTGGAAACTATTTTTACGGCATTTTATAATTGGATGTGTTGTTTAATTTGTACTGAAATTGTTTTATGATGGCAATTACGAAAGTGTGAGAAACAAGGTAAGCGGACATTTTTGTTCACTTCAAACTATTTTTGGCTGTTCAGCAACAATGGATCATTAAGTCTCTTTAAGACTTAATCCACTTTCTTTAGCTTCTTTAACCATTTAATTCTGCTGAACATAAGTTCCTTAGCGCATATTAAAATTACTTCTTTTAGTCTCATTTTGTCCGGATCTTAATTCTCTGTCCAGATATTAAGACACCTCTACCCCTTTCTTTAGCTTCTTTAGCTTAAACTCACAGATTAAAATAACCAAACATTAATGAGTGCTTCTTAAACACTTAATCCTCCACTCTTAATCTCTTGTTGCTAAACAGCTATATATGTCTCATCCATCGATTATATTGACCAGACTGACTGGCCCGAACAATAACATTTATATATCCCTTTTCAAATTATCTAGCTCTCGGAATTTCAACTCGATGCTTGAAGGCCCGTCTTAAAAATTCTTTTTGCTAAGAAACTTGAGCTTCGTAACGACCGCCAAGTAATTTGGGTCTAATAAAAATATTTACATTTTTGTAATAATCCAACAATCAAATCTGATATACTTCCAAGTTCTAATTACTTTATTAGGATCACTTTCTAGAAGATCTGTAATCAATTTACAACTTATGCACGCAAGTGTTTATAACATATCAAGTATTTATATCTAATATACCAATTCTTTCAAAAAAAAAAAACTAAGCATATCAACTCTTTTATTTTCTCTCTCTCATCATCCATTCATCTTTTATATGTTTTTATAGATGGGTATTTTTTTTTCTTCCGTTCAATCTCGCTCATATTTGTGACAATCTGTGAGAAATTTTACGAATATAAAATCACGAACGTCTTATACATTTTTTTTCAAATGAGATTCATGATAAAGTATTTTCGAGTTCTACATCACACAAACATTTATATCTCGTCGTGGAAATATTTATATCTCGTTATGCGAGATTAAGTTGTTAATTTATCAAGTGATTTTACTTGATATGTCTCTCAAAATTTAAATTTTTTACACGTGACGTTAGTTGGTATCTGAATATTTTAATATCAAATATTGCAAATATTTCTATCTCGTCATCAAAAATAAATAATTCATGTGTCATATATCTAACATATTTTATCAGTTTATTTTCTATATGGCACTAGTTGATACAGAAAAATATTAATATCTAATAATACAAATATTTATACGTCCTTGTACAAGTAGTTACTTATTATGATACCTTATTTTATTTGTCACTGGGTCTAAAAAATATAAAATTTGATTAGCAAGTAAATTATATATATTTGGAAATTATGGGTCTGAAAAATATAAAATTTGATTAGCAAGTAAATTATATATATATGGAAATTATGTTGAGCAATTCAAATTAGTTATTTAGATTTTAAAAATAAAGATATAAGTCCATAGTACAGACTATTGCGTCATATATACATATTAGCATATACAGCCTCACTCTTTGCAAAATTTTACTTTCTTTTTAAATTGTGGCAACCATATCAATTTTTTTTTATTTACCATTAAAAAAATTCCATTTAATCCTATTTTTTGAAAAATTATATATTTATCATAACTGCAGTTTCAAATTACAGTATCAGCAGAGAGGTACCAAATTAATACACTCAGTGTGATATTAAATGCACACAACTGGTACCACAATTTCAAACTGTGGTCCTAGTAAATATGAACATTTAAAAAAAAAAATTGAGTTAAATGGTTTTTTGTTTTTGAAAGATGGTAAATAAAAAAATTCGGGCAACCATATGCTGGGCAACAAAATATTTACACCACATTTTGGATTTTACAAAAGCTTTTCAAACTTATATATTAAACAGGAGCAAAATATATCATATACATCCGATCAGAAAAATTAATCAACAGGTGTGCTTGGTATATATACAACTACATTATATTTTAAGGATCGATGCATTAATTTTTCGCTCCATTTTCTTGGGCACGATCATGTTCTTTCCAAAGATTGTGCAACTCCAAGGGTGGCATGGATAAAGCCTTTATGATCTTAACAGAGCTGTCTTGACGTGACAGAGACTGTTTTGGAAGGCTTGTTGAGCCTTTTTTCAAGTTTCCCTTTGGAACCATCTCCAATTTGCCGCCGAGATGAGGTGAGCCTTGCTCTTCATCTATTGGTCCGTCCTCTGTTAGTGGCGTCTTTCGCCGGTATATCAAGTATACGATCAATTGGGTAGTCCCTAAAGAAAAACCAAGAGCATTTGGTACCTGTATACGTAAATATTGTAGAATATGAGTACTGACATTTATATATTTCAAGCAAATTTAAATCAATTTTCAGAAATGAAAGCTGTTTAGAGAGAGAGAGAGAGGTGATAGATCTTGGGCTGAGAGAACAATGTTGGGGCTATCATAATTTTATATGGGCTTACAAAGAGGTACTGTCACTAGGCTATAATTTGGGCCGAAAATACAACCCAATACTGTTAATTTTTATTTGTGGTATACAACTGTCCATATTACAGGACCCGTAAGCTTGTTTTGTTTCGGGTAAAGATTTTAACAGAGTTGTTTGGGCTTCGTGCAGCACACAGACTATAGAATTAAAATACCGCTGCATATGGTTCATTTGTTGCATGAAGCCTAAACTGCTCTCTTAAAATCTTTACCAGTTTGTTGCTCACACTGAGGACTTGTTCGGCGGGCTATTAGGAATAGGTATGGGCACAGAAATTGAACTAAAAATTACTGTTTATGTGGGAAAGAAAATTCAATTGAACTGAATTTTCTTTTTCCTGCGGGAACAGTAAAGCGGCCGAACAGGACTGAAACTTTGACCAATATAAAAATGATATAAGACTAACCCCGATAAAGAAATCTTTCACCAAAAGGGCATATATGCTCCAAATCCCACCATTAAGAAACAGAAAGAAGGAAAGTGAGAATGGCATGTATTCAACACTCCTTGTCTTAATAACTGTAGTCTGCACATCAAATCTTAATTAATTACCAATCAATATTTTTTAGTCTATGCAAATACATTAATATCAACACACATCACCAACTACCCCGGCCCACCCCCACCCACTCCACACACACACACACCCTTTAGAAAATTTGAAAGTTATGCCTTTTTTTATTAAGAGGAAAATTCTCAATCTCAAATCTTCCATTCTACTTTGTACAAGTGCAGACATGCACATATATATGCTTCCAAATTAACTGAGCCATCGAGAATTAAACCTTTCATAGAGTAACCGAGCGTGTTGATGTAATATGACCTACACATGCACCACTATTATTTCGACAACTAGTTGGTGAACTTTTTGGCCTATAGTAACAAGCCAAGTTAATTACGCAGCTGATGTGTTTAGAGGCATACATACATGCATGCATATACTTTGCAAGCTATAGCTCCTATTTATATTTTTGAGGAATCTGTTTCAGAAACACAAACTTCAGAAAAGGGTCCCACAACACCCCCTCTACCCCCAACAAGCAAAATATTTTAAAAAAATAATAATAATAATAATAAAACTTAATATTGACTGATTATTAATAATTGAAAAAAAAATAGAGTTTCATAATTCTAACCATGGCTACCATAGGAGCAGCATACATCCCAATTGTCAATGCCGCACATAACACGCCTACGACGAGCAAACGGATGCTTCCATGCAACCCGAGAAGTGCAACCAAGACCACCAATGCCAAAAATGCGATATTAACTACTGCCACTGATTTTACCATCTTCAACTGAGTTATTATTTGACAAAATAATTCCATATGAGCATATTAATTAACAAGATTACAGGTGATTAGTTAGTCACATAGATACAGAAAGAAAAAAGAGAGGTCACCTTGGTTTGTTTTGGTGCATAGATGAGGTAGAGAATGACGTAGATAGCCTCTAAAACCGCCCCGACACCATTAACGGTAAGAATAAGAAGACCGTCAGGCTTGAGAATGCCGTAAAATGACCAAAGAGATGTGGACAATAGTGTTGTCACATAAGGAAGCCATGCGAAGTCTTCTGTTGATTTTTCCCTCACTATTCTCCAAAATGTACCACTACATATATCACCACATATAAATTCTATGGCATTCAATCATGGTCTATGAAAGAAAAAAATATCATTCACCATATATGATTTTTATTCCAAGTCTGAATGTCAATTGGATTGCCATATTCATGCATGTTTTATCAGGGGGTAGCTTTTGTACCAGTAACACACCAGGCTAGCTTGTTTGTAAACTTATGATAGCTCAAAAACAGTACAGAACAATACATAAAAGTATATATGAATCTTGCTTGTATTGCACTGGCACTAATTAAAACATCCTATCTGATATCGAGTCTGTTGATCATGCATGGTACAGATTACCAAAATTTCTAAAAGAAAACTCACACTGGGGAGGCAAATACAAGGATGGATATTACATTTCCTGCCCAAAAGAAATAAAGAGAAATTACTACATAATTCAATACAATTACAAATGAAATCCAAAAATATAAAGTTACAATCTTCAATCATTTTAAATTTTAATGACAATTACCCACGATGCCCACAATGAAGCTCACATCAGTCATTTTGGAAAAGATATAATGTCAGGTTATCACTTATCAGTGAATTAAGGGGCCAGAAACAGGGACTATAAATAGAGAGCAAGAGAGAATGAGAGAAACATAAGAGCCGCAGGATGTGCCACAGAAGCATCTCGATCGACTTACAACATGTAATACCGCTTAGGCTAAACACGGATCCTCTGCATTAACTCAAAAGGGAATCTTTTGAGTTAATACATCTCGACTGTTTAACCGTCTGATTTTAACACAGGGATCCTTCAATATTTGTACGGATTTAGTCCACACTAATCTTAAAGCATATCAGACGGTCCATATGTATTGACTCAAAAGTTTCTCTTTTAAGTTAATGCAGAGGATACGAATTCGCTTAGGCACTGTCGGTGGGACCTTCTCCACTAGACTTTGTACCCAAAATCTCTTTTTTTTTGGGTTTGAAGAGCACGTACTCGTCACACGTACTCACCATATACAAATTGTATCTTTATAATTGGTCATGATTTCTTTTTATTTTTTAAATATCATTTAAAGAATTTTGAATTGATTGATAAATGATTGGTCATCTCTTGATTTATTTCTATTTGTCAAATATCTTTCAAAGAATGTTACATGTCATTTTTTTGTATGAGATTTTTTTCATGAAAATATGTCAAAAAAAATGTATGTCATTTAATATGTTATTTAATATGTCAATTAAGGAATGTTATTTATGTGTATATGTCATTTAAAATGTTATTTGTCATTGAGTCTAAATTGTCTTATGAAAATATGTCATTTTGTATGATATTTTTTTTCTTATAATATGACCTGTTACAACGCATGGGCACGATACTAGTTATTTGTTGTTGTCATATTATGACTCTTGTTATTGTTACAAGATCAGTTATCCTTCTCTTCCTAGGATTTATATGTATTTGTGTATCTAAAATAAAAAATAAAACCATATTTACTTAAATAAGATTATTAAATAATAAATAATATTTCTTATATGATATAAAAAAATATAAAAAAATGAAGACATAATCAGTTAATTATTTATAATACTTAAACCTGCTTATGTTTTGATCCAGTCGCTGCTATTCATTTCAAGATAGTAATTCCATTAATTTTTCACAATATTGTGGTTAATTTATATGAGTGGATCATATTTAATACCCTCTCTTTATATTTGAAATGGATGTCATTTCTGATTAGAATATCTCCTTATCTATTAGAATAATAAGTCTCTATTAGAATAGTATGAGAATAGTATGTCTTTATTTTTTTGATTCGATATCAGTAGAATCGTATCAAAATATCTAAAAATTATTTAAATGATATTTAGAAAATAGAATAAAATCATAATAAAAAAAAAGTAGACTAAATAAATTTGTGGCGAATACATGCGGCGAGTATGTGTTTAAATAAATTTTGACTTCTACACGTATAAAAAAATAAATGCATAGAATCAAAAGAAGGTAGACTATTTGATCAGAGGATTTATATTCAATCTGAAATTACACCTTTTAATCACAATTATTGGCGAGTCAAGACATCTATATATGTACTTAATATAAGAAATAAATAATAGGCATAAACTAATTAATTAATTCTGTATTGAATTGTACGATCTGTATCTTGAAACAACGCCATAATATAGGCACATCAATGTTTTAGATTCAACACTAATTAATTATTTCAGTTGATGAACTAATATATCCTTCGTAATTTTTCTCTTCATTAATATATTGATTTAGTTTATTTAATATTATATCTCGTTAAAATCAAAAGGTTTTCTTTTTTAAGATTATATATTTTTAAAATAATCTCAAATCAGGTATTTTTCATGTTGAAAATTCTACTTTTTCATAAGCTCGACCTCACTTATTGATTTAATTCTACACTAAAGTATGATAATTAAATTATATTGAATATATTGATTAAAGTTTATATTTTCATGATTTTTTTTCTTCTGCTATTTAATTGGAACGTATTTTAATATTAAAATGGCAAACTATTTTCTTATACCAACAAAAGTTGTACGAGTACACGTTTAAAATATCCATGCCGACATAAGTATGAGTCCACGTTTCAAATTTAGAGCGAAAAATATCCAAATGAAAAATGTATTCATATGTACTAGTCTAAGTTTTATCAATATTTTTTTGTTGAATGTTGAATTTGGAATAATGTTCAAGTAGAAGAATGTTGTTCTTTGACTTTCGTCGATATAACTATGTAAGCCATTTTGTATATATACGGTGACTTGTACAAAAGTAGAGAACAATGGTCATGAAAAGTATAAAAGCTTTCATAATTTGCGGTTCTTTTTTGCTGCTTTGTAATTTTGTATGTTATCCTCACTCCAGTGATGATGCAAGCATTTGTAGTATTTTTTTTTTCTCTTTGATAACTTTTTGTACGTTCTCCTTCCACTACCAAGTATCTTTATATTTACGTTTATTTCCTCTTGTCACTCTGATAACTTTTTGCACGTTCTCCTTCCACTACCAAGTATATTTAGATTTACGTTTATTTCCTCTTGTCACTCCAAATACAAAGAAAAGAGCGCTATTAAAAAAAATCAATACATTAATTCCATATGAGATTTAATTATTATATTCATTTAATTATTAAATGAGGCCTATCTTATGAAAAGTATAATTTAAATTAGAAAAATCTAATCTCAAACAAGAGATTTTTTTTTTATATTTTAACGAGATATAATATTATCTCTTTTAGATTTTAGGTGGGGGTATAATCGCTTACCAACTCAAAAAAACATGATTAGTGTTGTGTTAATAATAAAAAAAATCTTTGAATATTAGCTCCGTGGGAAAGTTAGTAGGGATAATTTAAAAAAGAAAAAAAAATTTCAAATATGAGAAAGAAGAGATTGGCTGAGGTGATTAGAGAGGGGTGTTCAAACGGTTGGGTTTGTTCGGTTTTTAACCGAATAACAAAATTCTGGTTTAATGGATCGGTTCAGTTTAGACTTTTCAAAACTTACTAAATTAAACCGATTGAATTATATATAATGGTTTTGTATTTTGTTTGGTTCAATCATCGCTTCCTTTCTTTCATTTTAGTTTGAATATTTTAGAACTTCCACATATTTTGTATGGAATTCAATAACGTGTATTTTTATCTTGATATTCATTTCTACGAAATTACTAATGTTTGGTGTATAAAATGAGTTCTGACTTTTCAAAATTTGATCTTTCTTATTCGGTTCAACCGAACAAACCGAAATTAATTAATTCGGTTTAAACAACTGGGTTCTTATTCGGTTGGTCATATTAATTCGATTGATTCAGTTTGATTTTTAATTTTTTGGTTTTAAAAAAAAATAATTTGCCTATTTTATTTCGGTTTCAACTAAAGGAACCATTTGAACTGAGATTTTTTATTAACAAGTCACTAATAACTAGTTACTTAAGATTGGAATAAATTTCTTACACGAATCTCGAAATAATTCAACAGTCGGATTTGAAAGGCTGAAATTGTAGGTTACTGTTCATAAGTAAAGAATCGGATCCAAGCCTTAATTGTGGATAACATCAATCATAGATATGCTCAAAGATTTTAAATATACTCTATTACATTAACGTAACTCATGGGAACACTTAGATTGTATCACAAACAGCTGTGCAGCAAGAGACAAAGCAAGAGAGGAAAGATGCAAGAGAATTCACTCACCTCTTCTATATCTTAATTGGAGAATAAAATAGTTGAAGTTTATATACACAGCTTCAATCGAGATTAATGAAATGGGGGAATGACTCCTATTGTTTTCTAAAAAAAAAAAGTTTATACACACAGCTGACTTGTGTTCTATTTTGCTTCCCTCCACTTTTTCTCCAAATTTTCAGTCAAGAAGCAACTAACCGACGTCCACGGTCAGGTAAATCAGATTCTTGCTTTCCTTCTCTTCCATTTTTTTGCATAGGGTTAGCATAAGAAATGTTAATAACTTAATATCTACAGGATTAATTTTGCATAGGGTTAGCATAGCGATATAAACATCATAATTTATAAATATATAAAAAAAAAAAAAAAAAAAAACGTGCATATATATATTGGCGATACTCTGTCTGGGCTTTTAAAATGGACATTAACGGGCCCCCTTGTGTAATCTTGTAGCCCATTGCCTGTAAACCCAATTGATCTATATCTCCATTCTTATATAATGCACGAAGTTGTCCTAATCTGCCAACAACTAAGATTATAAGATGAATTTTTAGATTTAATATTAGCCCTCCAATCACATAATATGTCTTCTTTTGATTAAATACATCTATTTTATGTGTAGAAGTCTAAATTTAGTTAAAAATATACTCGCCACACATACTGTTATATAGTTTGTCACAATTAAGAATGAATCTCTAGCGATCTGTTTTCTTATTCCTCCTTAAATCTATTTTGATTCATGTAATTAAATTATTTTCTTATTTCTTCATTTTCTCTTATTTATGCATTTATAGTATATATTATGAAATAAATGGATTCATTGAAACTGCAAGTTCTAAAAATATTGTACAGAGAATGAAAATTTTCAAGAAAAAATATATATTATTTTATGAAACATATAGTAGAGTGTTCATAAATATGAGAAGTTTCGGTATCTATCATAATTTAATTCTGATGGTTGGATTTATTTTTTGAAAAAATATTTTCAATACAACGTTCTGATATAATATAGCATGAATGAGATCATTATCATTGATGTATCTTCATTTTTAAATTATGCACGGGCACCATACTAGTATACATATATAGAGGTTGGCTAATATCAAATTAGTTATTCGTGAGGTCCCTGTAATTAAGTCGTTTTTTAATTTTCGAAGTCCAAAAAATCGATCCAAACTATTAGATGTGATCTCTATATTAAAATGTGCTTGGAAACCAAATTTTACATTTTTTGGAATATACCGCGCAAGTTGCAGCTTAGAAAATGTAACGTAACATGTTGAAGCTAATTATAGCATTTATAGTAATTTAATTGTAAGTGCATGCGCTAATACACTACTTCCCAAAAGTAATCCCATCTCATTATAATCTTTACGTGTGTTGAAATTTATCCATATTATTTTATATTTTACTCTATATATATGCATCTTTCACCACGCCAATTTTCCAAATTCCATTTAACAGAAACTAGAAAAGAAGAGAAAATTATAGATAAATGTCTATTGTTTTCTTGCTAATTAATATTGTTCATATATTCTCTCTTGCAGCTCTACTGTGTTATCTACTAAAGAAGATGAAATCATGCGTCTCAAAATGAAGAAGCAACTGTGAAATCCTGATATTCTCAGTAAATGGGTCAAAGGATTCGAGTATTGCGGGATCCAATTCTATAAACGACCACACTCCGTATATATAGCATGTCCCAGCACTGACCGTGTAAGCAATCTCATATTCAGAAACATAAATATCTCAGCAATCTTTTCCCTTCATATTTATAATTGGCCCGGGGTTCATACAGGGGTGGATTTACATTCACTCCTAAGGATGCTAAGCCACCTTATGATTTTAAAATTGTAATTAGATATATTGAAATTTATTATTTTTAAAAACATTTATATAGTCTAGCTTCCCTCATAAAATATTACATGTTCACTTGTGACATAGTGGTTATAGCTTATTTATGGTTGTGGAGAACATGGGTTCAATTCCCACCAACAACATATTTTGCTTTTAAATTTTAGCACCCCCTATTATGATTTTCTAGTTCCGCCCCTGGATTCATACTTCATAGTCCAATTCCTCCCTGCATTCATAAACTTGTCAATCTTAGTTTACTTGTTATAACAGAGACTGTGTGCCTAATTTTTCCAAAAATACCAATCTAATTAGCATTACTCTATCAAGCAATCATCTGTCTGGTATAATTCCATCATCTCTTTCTAAATTACAAAACTTAAGGTTAAATTCCTTGGATCTTTCTTCAAATTACATAACAGGTACAATTCCACCATTTTTATCTAAATTACAAAATTTAAGTTCCTTGGATTTTTCCTCAAATTATATAACAGGTACAATTCCACCATTTCTATCTAAATTACAAAACTTAAGTTCCTTGGATCTTTCTCTAAAATACATAACAGGTACCATACCACCTAAGATTGTCTGTGGTCACTATCCAAGGCTTTTTCTTTCCAATAACAACCTGACTGGTGAAATCCCAAAATCTTACGAATCAGTAAATTTCGAGATAATCAATGTAGGAAACAATCAACTCAATGGGGATGCTTCTTTTTTATTCGGTGAACAAAAGACAACCATTAACATTGTTTTGGCTAGCAATGACTTTGGATTTGATTTGAGTTCTGTAAAATTCTTAAATCTGGAAACATTGGACCTAAGCCACAATAAAATCTATGGCAATTAATGTGCCAGATTCAATTGGCAGTGTTTGCTTGTTGTTGGATCTCATTCCAACAACAAGAGGTTTCCAGTTTCCACTGTGATTTGCATTGTAACACGTGTGATTGCGGAGTAGTTGAGTCGGCTATGCATCTTTTCTTTCAGTGCACTCATGCTAAACGGGTGTGGTACATTGTACATGGAATGATTGGAGTGTGTCTAATGCATACTGATGTAGATTTTCAAAGAACGTACCTTCGTTGCCTCAAGAAGCAAGGCTCTGCGGACTGGACTATCAAAAAAGATGTGGAGTGTGTTCTTCGCTGCCACTTGTTGGGGAATTTGGAAGCAAAGGAACAAGTTACTTTTCGAAGGAAAAAGACCTAATCATAGATTGCTAGCGAAGCAAGTGGTTCAGGAAGGATGGTTGTGGTGGCGTTTCTGTTAAAGGCATTCATAGGATTATATTTCATTTACTTTTAGAAGGATGAAATTTCTATTTACTTCCATTGTACACTTGACAGCCACTGTCAAGCTTTTCAAAAAAAACTTCTTGTTGGATCTCAATTTGTCATTCAATAGACTCTGTGGAGAGCTACCTAAGAGTAGTTACATGGGGAGATTTGATGCTGCGGTTTTTGCGAACAATACATGTCTTTGTGGGTTTTTACTACCACCATGCTTCAATTTATCACCTGCACCTGCACCTGAATCCACCACACCTCTAAGTATCTCTTTGATGTATGCTTGATCTAACAAGTCAAACATTCTCATGTGATGTTGTTTTGATGAATCCATTAATGATGTAACTTCAGTGTTTCAATAAATACCATATGCATTCGGTGATCATACTGTAATATTTTGTTAAATTTGTGACATATTAAATTGAAGTTTCTACTTTGATAGAGAACCCCATGTGCCTAATTAATTTGTAGATAGAAAATCTGTAGATGTTTTATTTGTCTAGTTTCTATTTAAACCGGTCAATAACTAATTAGGCCCATGGGATCCACACACTTTTATATACATGGGCTTAAAACAGCAAAATGCATGCCTTGTAGAAAATAACAGAGGAGAGAAAATATACTCATTAATGTTATGCAATTGACAAAGGTAGCAGCAAAATTAATTAGGCCTAGATAAAATCAACAAGTCATAACATGCTAGAGCTATAATGGCATGTGTGGTTATGGTGTAAGAGTATTGTAAATCTCTTATTTCATATTGAAGTTGTTAAATGAGTTGTAAAATAAAAGAAATTTAATAGAGTTACGACATAATATTTTTTTGACGAAACGACAGAATATGTTAAACTAATTTTTTTTAAGAAGGTTTAATTTACTCCATATTTACCACCCAATAACATAAATATAGATCAATCTCTCTCCTAACTGATTCATTTAACCCATGATATAAATGTTGCCAAAATAAATTATAAAATAGGACTAATAAGATATAGTAGACAACTTCATCATTTATAAGTTTCAGCAGCAAAGAGCCGCTCCCTCCCCCTCCTTTGTCTTCATCCAACTCCATCTTTTTCACTCGTAGTTCTCCTCTCCAACACAACATCCCCTCTATCATTCTATCTTCTCGAGTGGAGAGGAGAATGAGATAGAGGAGAGGAACTGGAGCCGATCGGAATTCAGTGCAATATTACTGGAGTTTGGAGTGTAGAGTTTTCATCTCGATTGGAGCGCGACGATGAGTAGATCCGGCCGTCGTTGGAGCACGATAGTGGTCGAAGAAGAGAATCTGGTCGTGGAGCGAGATGACGATTAAAGTATTAGGGTGATCAACATCTCGATTGGAGTGCGGTAGTGAGTAAATCCGGTCGTGGAGCGAGATGAGTATTAAGATATTATAGTGATTAGGAGAAAATTAAAATATTAGAGTATTTTAGATAATTTTATGAGAATAAATAGTAGATTTAGAAATAACGTGATATATTTTAAATATGTTTTTTTTGTCAATATTAAAATTGTTAGTAGACATTTAAAGTCACTAATTTTAAAAAGAAAAAATAATAAGTAGCAAATAAAAAAAACATACATAAATTTCAAACCACATGAATTTAAAGATAGTAATTAGTAAGATTTAAACTATTAGTATCTTCAATAGCTGTACAATTTAGAGGAGGAAAACTACCGACCAACACACGCCATCAACTTGAGACAAATACTAAAAAGAGATGCACTTCAAATTTATTTGTAGCTTCTTTGCTTCGCCTTCAGGCATAATGCAGTCTGGCAAAATTCTTCGAATTTGTAAGCTCAGGAAGCAGAGCAAGAGAGATAAGCATATACTTGGATAAATGTCCAATTCACTCCTCCTCCCTGGATCATCCATGTTTTCTTTCATCAAATAGTCCAATATGAAAGGCTAAATAAATGCCTAAAAAATATCACAACCACACAATGCTGAAAATAGTTATTAGTAAAAAATAGTTATTAGTAAAGAGAGAGTTTAACTGACATTACCAGAATCGGCTTAGTAGCTTTAACAGCTGTACCACTTAAAAAGTACTAAAGAGGTGGACTTTCTCCTGTCAGACCTTGGTAGCTAATTATTTCATTACACCCCCTCCAAGGCTACAACCACTAAGATAATTATTCCATTACACCCCCTCGAATTCACTAAGATTTGAATTCAAAC
Source organism: Carex arenaria (assembly GCA_964058825.1). Lineage (NCBI taxonomy): Eukaryota > Viridiplantae > Streptophyta > Magnoliopsida > Poales > Cyperaceae > Carex > Carex arenaria. The sequence goes on from CAXKVW010000138.1 coordinate 215,910, forward strand.
AAATAGAATTGAAAGAGGCACTTTCCTTCCTACATTACTCTTCTGCTTTATTATCAAGCACAGTATGTGACCCAAGCTTTCAATTGACAAAGGTCAGAAACTTCTTTGGTGTACAGATTAAATATAAATATATATCATAACCAGATTTTAATCATGAATTGGACACATCTTAGGAATCTTATCATGTTAACAATAGTATATTATCATATTAAGTCATATATAAGGATCTTGATGGATTCGAACCATCATCCCCCTGAAAAATCAGGGACTCTGTCCAAATGCTTTTGAGCTAAAGATCCATTTTCAAAGGCACACGCTCATACAACCCAAACAAATTGATAATATTTCATATCACATGAAATTTGCTTTGAAGGACTAGAACCCACACCGATATTCCAGAAAACTTCCTTAGATATTGGAAACCATTCAACAAAAAAGTTCCCACTTTAATCAATTCATACCTCTCCCTGCCTGATAGAAATGAATGTCTTTTGTCAAAAGTACACTGTAACATGCATGCAATAAATTAGCACATGTAACAGCATAAAAAAAATTCAAACTTCTTTCATCATTTTCAAACGTCCATTTGCTGTAAACATTGAAAAAGTTCTTAGTGGATATCATTAAGGTTAGTTTCTGCGGATATCATAAAATATATTTCTCTAGTATTTCTACAGTAGGAAATGGTAAACATAACTGCAATTTAGCAAGATTTCATTTCCTTCCCATACAATAACTCTTTAACAAAAAAATTGTATATTGTTATAAGAATATCAAGTTTAATGAAATATCATAACAGATAATTTACTAATTTGAACAAATTGAATTTTCATAATATTAAGACATGAGATAACTTCTCATTCCTGCCACAAGGACAAGAATAACTTGGTAACTATTTTTTCAAGACTTACTGCATGCAATGAGAGCTTCTAATGAATCAATATTGTTGATATTTCAACTATTCATATAATTATTTTGTTTTTTTTTCCACTCAATGGCTTAACATTTCTAAAATCAATTTCAAATTAATTTATCAAGTTAGATGTATATCAATCATCTAAATTCATTTCTATTTTTGTAGCAGCATCGTATCATGGTACATTACCAACAATTTATTGTAGAAATTCATGTAAATGTAATTAAAAATGAACTTTTTACTGTACCTTGAAAAAGTAGTCCAGTAAGGCTTTCAATTGAAATGCATCATCAACGCAATTTATAGAGCAGGTTGTGTAGCAATCAGGTGATCTGTAGAGAAAATGTGAGAAACTGGGTATAAATAGAGAGGGAGAAACATTGAAAAACAACATTTTCCCATCAGCTAAAAAAACAAAACGGCATAAAAACAAGTTTTCTGTTATAATATATAATATATGAGAACATTCTAACAACACAAAGTACACAATCAACTTATCAATGAAACAAAAGATAACATGCAAGGAACTAATGTGCAAAAGATCACAGCATATTAATTGATGCTGCCAATTACAAATAAAATCTACCTTATTACATAAATTTAAATAGCTTGTTTTTGTAGAAAGTCTGATTAACAGCACTGCAAAAACAAAGCAACAAATATACAATTTTTTACAGAATTATCACAAAATTAAAAACAGAATCTCAATGATGTTCGACTCACAGATCTATAAAACACTCCCCTATACAACCTTTCCAACACCATCACAACAGGAATAAAAATATATGCAGTAGAAATGTTGTCCATCACTACCTAATGAATTATAAAACACAAATAGCCAACATTCAAATATTTCTCCAATTACTAAACAGTAGGGTAATACCAAACGAACTATTAACCTTTCATCAAACATAAAGTGAATAAATAAATAAATACAATATAATAACAAACAAATTGCATATTGTTGCTACTTGCTACTATCAGATCAAAATATCACAAGAATCTCAAATTTAATGAAGAAAACCCAACAAATAATTTACTGTTCTGAACAAATTGAATTTTCATAATATTGTATCATGAGATTATTTATCATTGCAACACGAACAAGAAATACTTCAGATCGTGACAAATTAGGTCAATATTAGAGAGGCACATTAAAAGGAAATCATCTGCGGAAATCTGTACATTTTAGAAATAAAGTTAATTATTTCCCCACTTTAATACAGGCATGAAAAATTTGCCAGATTGTAGTGCCGTAAAGACATTTACATGGATGTCTACACATTTTATAAATTAAAAATAATTTTTCCAAACTTCTTACTGCATGCATTGAACTTTCAAAGTAATGAACCTATTGAAGTTTCTAGGCTTCATGCAGTCAATATATTAAGGTCATCTGTTATACCTTCACCTGGATTGATTATTTTTAATTTTTGTAACATCATCATATTAAGGTCTATTACCAGCAATTTATTAAACATAAATTCATTTAATTGTAATTATATGGTTAAACTTTCAGATATACCTCGAAATAGAAGTTCAATAAGCTTCGATTGCATGGCTTCCATCATCAATGCAAGTTATAGACCAAGTTGTGTAGCAATCAGGTACTCTGTATAGAAAATGTAAAGAGAAAAGGGGGTATAGAGAGAGAGAGAGAGGCACGCACCCAAACACACACAACAAGAGGGAGAACCTGGGGGATAAAAAGAACTTCCCCATGCGATCTCCCTCAAACAACAAAAAACATTGTTTATTACTATGGTTGACCTGTCATGCGAGCGCACCCAACATGACAAAGGCCTCTAATGTACAAATTATATACAAGATATCAGATCAGAAAGCTTACAACTGTCAGAACATACTTGTCACACACTTACCAAAACCTCCCAAGTGATAGAACCAATCATATGATCTGATCTCGGACTAATCTATCTCGGCTTCAACTCTTCATACGAAACTCGAAAATAGCTTCACTATGATCATGGTTATCTCCCGATCCTCCACAATTACCTATTACGTACGGGCAATTGCTAGATCTAGCATAAGATCATTGTCTTCTTGTCAAGGATAGAGGGCTGACTATGATCTTATGGGAGATGAACCAAACGGGTTCATTTCTTCAAACGAGTCGCACGTTAATCGAATAAACACCGTTCGAATTCGCGAAATCAGATCGATCTGACTTGTAAATTCAGATCTGAAACTGATTTCGAAAGTCCCGTCGTAATCATTCGCTCAATTTCCCAATCATTTCGGCCTCATCAAACCCTGATATAGAATCGATCTGTGGAGTTTATGAGAGGATAAAAGAGAGGAGGCATTTCTTGGTTATTCTTGAATAAGTTTATGGATTTATATAGCAAATTCTAAAGTCGGTTTATAGGCGTCTCTTGATTTTTAGCAAATCCCAAGTCGGTTCCGTCTTCAACGGACTGGATCTATCCACGTGTAATATTTTGATTGGAAGAACCACGTAATATTCCTTCTTTATCACGTTTATGTACGCGTAAAGGTTTACCGACACCGACTTTCTAAGCTAATTAAAAAATTAAAAAATAATATAAAAAAGAAAGGTTGTTTTGGCGTGTTTGGTGTGAATAGAGAGTCTGGAGCTCTATAGTAACTTAAAGTTTGTACTTAGATCAGAACCGTTCGATCAAAATTCAGACCAATCCGGTGGTAAAATGCTCGCGCCATTTTTTGTGGCAAAGAAGATCGGACTGTCCGATCTAACCTCAAAATTTGAGTTACTTTATGTGAGATTTTGTACATTTGTTAAAGAATCATGGCTTACGTCATTATATATAGAGATTTTTCTAGCTATTAGCGAGTTTATTTTGGGCCTAAAGTACAATATCCTACTTTTAAATGGGCCAGCCTTTACAATAGTGACAGAGATCGGCCCAGCAACAAAAACCCTGAATATCTAGTCAATAATAAAATTATAAGAGTATGCACACAGCACATATTCTATCTTTACAAAACCAATAAATAGAAGCTTAATCCCGGCCGAGATATATCATATTTTGACAATTTTTATGCATTTGAAACAATTATTTAACAAATGCTTCCCAGGGAAAAGTATAACTAGACTAATACATGTATAAAAGATTTAAGGCATTAATTATATAGAGTGAGGCGATGATACTTTGCAAAGTGTGGATCGGTCCATCTATGGATTTCTATTTTCGTTTTCAAAATCTAAACAGTTAATTATTGCAATGGAAATAATAGGACAATTAAAGAATTAATGTGTGATTTAGCAACAAAGATAGCAATCTTAATATAGAAGATCACATATTTGTAATTCTGATAAAAAAAATTACTGTGAATATTAAATAATTGAATAACTTAATCTCTAGTCTTACTCAATAGACGATAATATTGTCTCCATTTATTATTATTATTTTTAAATAAAAGTGGGCAAGATCACCTGCTTTCATTGAAACGAGTAACTTTTACATATACAAATCACCGATACAAATTACAAAGAGGCAAAACCTAAAACAGTGAACTTACAAAAACATAACATTAAGGGCCTGTTCGGCTCAGCACTGTTGCCATGGGAAGAAACAAAATTCACGCAGGGCCTATTCGGCTGCCAATTGGGATTGGGCATGGACACATGAATTGAATTGAATCCCCACCCCCCCCCCCCCCCCCCTCCCCCCACGTGAACAATACTCTCGCCGAATAGACCCTCATAGTGGATTTTTTTTTCCTCACGCACACAGTGATTTGTCCATTCAAAATGGACCCCAACCTCAACCCATTCCCCACATGCAGCCGAACATGATCTAAGAGTTGTAGGGAAAAACTAAAATGAACTAAAACATAGCTAGAGGATCGTGTGAACTTAGAGGTGGTTAAAAAGCTCGAATTTGTGAGGGTTCTAATCTGAGCACAATTGGAGGCTATAATCTGTAACCTCCTGAGATTCTAATTTGGTGAGCACAATTTTAAAAATCTATCAAATTAATTTCAAATAACGAATACAAATCGTTGAAATCTATCTAATTTATGTGGATTGCATGTACATGCAAAATTTTAAAAGTTTCGAATTCATTTACTACAAAGTGAAGTGGTAAAATAAATATATAAAATAACTTATAAAATGCTCATTTTTTTACTGCTTGACTTTGTACTAATTGAATTCGAATTTTCAAAATTTTGTTTGTACATACATCTATGAAGTAAATGGATTACAACAATTTTAATTTGTCTTTGGAACTAAACTGATAAATTTTTAAAGTTGTGTTCTTGAAATTTTCTTAGTGAGGAGATCTTATCCTAACTTTACTCTTAAAGCAGCATTAATTATCTGTATACTTGAGACGATAATAAAGTATTTAAAATTCCCAAGACTTATTTTAAGCGAGAAGGTTGTCAGAATTTTGAAATCAGTGCTAGGTCGAAGAGATTAGTGAGTACTATTATCTGTATACTTTGAACTTTGTGTCTTTGTGCATTTGTTTAACATTATTTTTGGATGGATTTCTTTGTCTATTATCTTTTTTAGATCTGGAGCATCTAGCTAGGCATGCATCTAGCTAAGAAGAAATCTTTTCTCCTGCAAGGAAATTTTATATGATATTTTCTCTAGCTAAAAAGAAATCTATTATCTTGTTTAAATCTTTTCTCGAGCTTTAAGATTCAATCATTATGCTTGACAAAGAATTCTTAGGCTTTTATTGATTAAGTTGTGTGCTAGAGTAGTTATGCGCATGTGAATTTCAGCTTTTTAGTTATACATGAACTTTTGTTGAATGCCTCCTTTTTTTATTTTTTATATCTTGTATCTGTTTCATTCTCCAGTTATTTGAAAATTGTAACAGTATACTGGTTTCTTAATGAAATCATCACACTTTAAAAATATATATATATATATCTTTTCTCCAAGTAGTAAGGCTTGAAATTTTTTAAATTTTTTTTTTAGTAAAGAAACATTTTTAGTTACCATCGTAATATTTCAAAATTCTAGCCTTATAAATACTTTTTTTTTTTTCAAAATTCCAAATCTACCATTCATGCACAATTCACATAGCAGGTAGATTTGAAATTTTGAAAAAGTGTTGGTAAGATCAGAATTTTAAAATATTAAGGTGGTAACTAAAAAAATACAACGTACATTTTTATCGAGAAAAAATCGGGGACTCGTGAGGATCATGAGCGGCATGCTGGCACGGCCTTCTATTTTGCGAGATCAAACATCTCGTTCATGTTTGGCTCGACACCTTCCGAAAGCCGGTGAATTTCAATTGTTCAGTTGAAACTTAATTTGAACTAATTGTACGCAGTCAGGTACCTGGGAGGATACCGATTTTAGCCTCACTCCACTGTAAAAAAAATTCGAATTAATGCGCTCTCTCTCTCTCTCTCGGATCCTAATCCTCTAAAGTAATCTAAATTTTGTGTTTTGAATCGGGACCATCCAATTCAAATTCGTCACTAAAGATGTATGCGCTCTACTTCAGAATAAATTGTCGCAGATTTGAATCAGACGGTCTCAATCTAGAACTCAAAAATTGAGTTTCTTCCCTGAGTCTAAATTCCTCCCCTCTCTTTCTTACTAGTTTTTTTGAAGAAGAAATGTGAAGGTCATGCCTTCAGATTCTATTGATCAAGACACCAGTAGTGTCAATTTTACAAAGTTATGTACAAGTTTTTGATGACTGCTAAAGGCAAAACTCTTTAATGACTGTTAGTGCAAGTCAAACTGCTAAAGGCATTTAATGACTGTATCTGTATCTATATCTGGATAGGAGATGTTGAAACATTTCTTGTTGCTTTCCCTTTTAGTATAGTGTTGCTGCAATTGGGATCAGGGGCGGATCCAGGATTTTCGTTAGGAGGGGCAAAAAAATATCGAATCGGATTTAAACCCAACTAATTAGGTATTTGATAAAAAATAATGCTTTAACTTATATTTATAACGCTCTGACTTGTAATTTATGATATTCTGACTTATAATTATAATTATCAATCATATTTCAAGAAATTTATTTTAATTTTAACTATAAATTTAACCTAAATTACCAATTAAACATTCAAATGGGGGCAAAAAAATTCCAAAGGATGCAAAGCTAGTCGAAACCGATAAATCTTCACTAAAACTCAAAATCTAGAAGAGAAGGGTGGCTGCCCCTCGGTCTATGCTGGGTCTGCCCCTGATTGGGACCCACCTGTTGAGCACCCGAAATGTCTGCATATTGCACGTGGATAAGAATTTCAATGCTCAGTAAATAAATTATTGTTAAAATAGCGGAATATTCGGAAACATTAAGGTCAATGATTTTTAAATAAAAAAAATGTTTCTGGGATATATCAAAAATATTGTATGCACGTAATTAAAGTTTTGCACACTATTTCATGCACATATATATATTAAATGGTATATATAAAATATACTACAAAATCTAATTGTTAATGAAATTATTATGTAATATATGAAAAGGGGAATTATAAACTTGGGGCATGTTTGTACATAAAATTTTAGGTAAATAAAAATAACATAATTTTGTCTCAATTTCGTAACTATTTTCGCACTTCGTAAATTTTAGTTCAGATTTATTTTTCCTGAAAAAAAAAGAGAGGAGAAAGAATTGAAATGAGCAAGATATCTAAAAAGAGAAAGATACAAAATACAAAATAAAAATAAACTTGCTAAATCATTTTTTTTCTCATTTTTGTGTTATGTCTCTATTTCTTATTTTTTTCAATAATAATTTTTTTAAAATTGTATGTTAGAATAAAACCGTTACATATAATCTATATTATTTTATTTACATGTACATAAAAAATATCATTTTTTATTTTGTTTTTTATGTGAATCATTAAGTTAAAAAACCAACGTTCAGAATTTATCTATATCAATATAGTATAGATCAAAACAAAGTCGAAATATTGTAATATTTATATGTGCATAGATAAAATAATATAGATCAATTAAATATAACAATTTTATTTTAATTATTGAATTTTAACTTTTAAATTATTAATATTCGAAAAAACAAAGACATTAAAGACCCTCCTCATCAAGGCATCATATATATCAATTTTGCTTCATTTATTACGTGAAAAATTTCCAACTTCTTTCATAAATTATTGCCAGAGACCACAAATTAATGGCACAATTTATTACCTAGTACAGACCGGATTTGATAATACAGTTCAAGGAAACAATGAATTCTCCATTCAGTAATTCTACTAGAATTTGAATCTAAATTCACACTAAACATAGGATGCTTATATTATTATATAATGTGCATCATCACCATAAGCTCCGTCGCCGGTAACATCACAGGCGCTGCTACCATGCTGACAGATTGATAACTAAGCGTAGATTTCGGGAGAAAGCCGGGGACTCACGAGAATCATGAGCGGCACGGCCTTCTGTATTGCGAGACCAAACGTCTCATCCATGTTCGGCTCGACACCTTCCGGAAGCCGCCAATCAAATGCGTGAATCAACGTGCCTAAGATGTACTCCACAAGCAGTTGTCCCATACGTGCACCTGCGCATATCCTTCTACCGGCGCCGAACGGGATCAGCTCAAAGTGGGTCCCGTTTGCTGGCTGAATCTTCAATCCTTTCTCGGTCATGAACCTGTCGGGGTTGAATTCATCGGGGTTTTCCCAGACGTCTGGGTCCCGGCCTATGGCCCAAATGTTAACGGTGAGTCGAGTGCCCTTGGGGATGTTATAGCCTTCAGCCTCGCAATCTTCGGTGCAAACTAACGGGAGGTTTAGAGGGGTTGAAGGGTGTTTCCGGAAGCTCTCTTTGCAGATGGCTCGGAGGTACGGTAAATTCGGAATGTCTGATTCCATGAGCCTTCGATCTCTGCCAACAACTTGGTCCATCTCGGCTTGGGCTCGCTTTGCAATTGACGGGTTTAAGAGCATTTCGGCGATGGCCCATTCGATTGCACTCGACGAAGTATCGCTTCCTGCCGTGAACAAATCCTACTCAAGAAAAATGTGACAGATATCAAGAAATAATTGAAGAAAAATTAGGAACAAATTAATGAACAAGTTGATGTCTTTTAATTACCATTAGAAGAGCTCTGATATTGACATTTGTGATTTGCTCACCGTCCGGGGCATTCCGGCGTGACAACAACTCATCGAGAACATCTGGATTCTCTTTCCTATCATCTACTGTCGCCTCGTGCAATTCCACCATCTCTCTCCACATCACGTCGAATCGCACTGCGAGGTTCTTCATTCTCTTCTCGAGCCCTTGAAGATCCATCCACCCGATTCCGGGGATGTAATCGCTGAAATTTGGTAATCCGGCTATTGTCATGTGCTCCACTACCATGTCTTTGAACTTGGTTGCCTCCGGTTGGCCTGTTTGGAGGATGCGTCGACTAAGGATAACCTGTCCAATCATGTTGGCTAGAGAACAGCTGAGCAACTCGGCTATGTCTATCGGCTCGTTGCGGCGGCTTGATTCATACATCGAGTGTAACATTCGGCCTACTTCGGATATTCTCACATTGCCCCACCTCTCGAGCGCAGCGGGTCCCAGCATACCGAGGCTGCATGTCTTACGAAGGAGCTTCCACCTGATAATTAAAAAATGAATGTAAATAAAAAAAAAAAATCATGGCAGAATGCCACTCTTCTTCCTTCTTTCCTATTCTAATTTAATTTGTTTCCAGAAAAAACCCACCATGCTTAGTAATATAGAAAATGACACATGTACATCAGAGAGTACTAAATTCAGACCAATCCTCATTGGACATATTTGCACAAGGGAGACAGCATTTTCACCTTTCTACATTTTGCAAATTAAGGAAAGAAACTAATTAATGAGTCATTTTCCAAAGCAACCTACTTTCTTTTCCACAAAATGGAAAAGATATCAACATCGTTATCTTGACTTTATCCAATACATGGATAATATAGTTTTAAAAAAAGCATATCATTGTGCATATCTTTACCCAAACTCAATTCACTGATAGCATGTATATAATGTGAGAATTGTTCTTAAGATGAGTAGAATTTTTTTACAAATTAATAACCAAAAACTAATTAAAAATTATGTGGAGATACTAATTAAAGAAAACATACTTTGGTCCATACTCTGCAAACACCATATCCTCACCACCATAAGCAAGGTACTTTGGTGCGGTATCTAGAGGCCGGTTCACAAAGTTGACATCAAGTGTTTTAAGAAACACGCGAGCGGCCTTCGCTGTCGATGCAACAACCATGTTGTGCCGGCCCATCTTGAGGTGCATGATGGGTCCATACAATTTTGCGAGACGTGCCAAGGTGACATGTGGAGCAGCACCTAAAAGCAGTAATGCACCGACAACAGGATACCCTCGAGGCCCGGGAGGTAGCTTTCGGGACTTCCCGGCCAGGAGGAGGAGACATACTATGTAGCGAAGGAGAAAGTAACATAAACCTAGTAAGAGAAGCTCTTTGAGTAATGGTAGTGTGTCCATGGTGATAAATGATAAATTTATGAGGAAGAAATTAAGAAAGGTGAATCTATTTTATAGAATGGTATCTTTGACGGGAGAGGGGTTTGTCCGATGTCCATCGGACCAGAACAGTATTCGATTGGTGGTTTCTACCGTCCGATATACTTCAAAATCTGTGCGCACAGATATTAAAACAAACAGCACGGATATTAAAATGATGCGTACAGATCTTAAAGTGAATCAGACGATAGAAATCACCCATCGAACAGACTCTGGTCCAATGGGCATCGGACACCCCCCTCTTCCATCCTTGACTAACAGATGGGAAGAAAGCGTGAAATTTTTGGGGTTGGTGTCGCCTAACTCTATTTGCCAATAGAATATATCGGAAGGATTAATTTAAGTCGTTTAGTCATAAGTTATCCTTGATTATTTTTAGATTTACAATGAGGACGGATAGATTTTCGAATTGTGAATATATTATGAGAGTTAAAAATACATATGAGAATTAATTTTATAAAATTTTTTTTATCAAAAATAGAGATTAATTTAATAATATTATATCATTTTATTCTAAAATATATAAAAATCATATATAAATATGAAAATATTTAAAAATTGAAAGATAATTGACTCTTCTTTTCTCCGTCTCTATTACGATATTGATCAAATAGAAGTATTTTTATATCTCTATATGATAATAAAAATAAATATAATTTATTATTATCCGTACTCAATAAGTTAACAACAACAACAAAAATATTATCTTTATTCGTCTTTTCGAATATGGTACGGATCGGATTAACAGCTTAGCAAAAGTCATTGATATTCTAATTTGTACTTTTGAAAAATATTTTTCAAAACAAAGAAAAGAAAATATTAATGATGAATACAACTAATTTTTATTATAAATTTAGTTAAGTCATATATCACCTCCACACAAATATATATCTATAATTTTATTTTAAAAATTATCTTATATGATAATGGGTAAGAAATGATCTTTATCCGTACTCTTACCATTTATGATAATGAAAATAATTATTTATTCTTATCTGTACCCGATAAGCTAATAAAAACCAAATTTTATCCTTATCTATCATTTCAAATATCTTACAAATTGGATAAACAGATAAAAGAGTGTCATTGACACTCCTAGATTTAATTCGTTCGATCCAGGCACGTACTGCTTGTCGTAAGGACACAATCAGTATCAAATTTTGAGTTTAGATCCGGACCGCCTGATTAGAATTTGAACCAATTTGATCCAAAGTATAATACACAAACCATTTTAGTATCCATGGCAAAGCATATTGGACGGTCCGATCCGAATCCAAACTCAAATTTTGAGTTATCTTAGGTGATATGAATTCTCTATCGATCCGATCGATTGTTCCACACAATTTTCTTTTGTTTTTTGTTTATTTCTAATAAAGATTAGAGATTAAGTTATTCAACTATTTATCTGAAAATTATAGAACAAAATTATTTAAATTTTGAATATGCGATCTTTAGTATATAAATGTGATAATTTTATCACTAAATTAAAAACTCATTTTTTTTTTTAATTTTTTGTTATGAATTTAATTGCTTTATTAAACCAATTAATTTTTCCGACCATCAACTTTTAAGCAGCAAAAATATTTTTTTCCCTTTTGAATCTTCATTTGCTATGTTTCTTAATATTTGTCCAAAATTTTAAAATATTTATATTTACATATTAAATCTTTTAAACCTTTTTGTCTCCAAAAAAAAAAAAAAATGAAACTCGTTCCATTACTCAAACTACCAAACACGCATGAAATCCTTAATTAAAATATAAAAGATTGTTTCGCTACCTGAGACGATATTAAGTCTGATTTAAAACAACTCCACATCTTGGGGAACAAAATATATATACGGATAGAACTAGGGTGCTCTTAGGAGGAACAAGTCTCTTTGTACTCTTAGCTCTAAAATTTATCGGATTAATTTCGAACGACGAATCCAAACCATTGAAATCCTTCTATCTTACGAGTGATGCGTCTACAAGTGAAAATTTTAAAGTTTCGAATTAATTTAATATAAAGTCAAGTGGTCAAAATTAGAAGGTTTCTAAATTAATTTTAATGCATTCATTTTTTGGAAGCCTTTTGACCACTTGACTTTATACTAAATTAATTCAAAATTTTTAAATTTTCACATGCAGACGCATCACTCGTAAAGTAGAAGGATTTCAACAGTTTGAATTCATCGTTTGAAGTTAATCCGATAAATTTTAGAGTTAAGAGTACAAAAGAGCTTGGTACTCCTAGGAGCACCCTCGTTCTACTCTATATATACATTGATTAGATCTTTAAAAACTTCAATTAAACCTCTTTATATAATCACTTTTAGCATCTTAAGCCTTTTTGCCCTTTAATCTATATACATCATCGAATATAACCTCCTTAATATGGATTAAAATTTTACATTCTTTATTATATAAAATTGATATTGTTCCACATGTTCTAGCTGATTTGATAGAGAGCAGGTTGGGTCCGATGGCCATCGGACTCAAATTGAGTTTGATGGGCTCCAGAGCCGTCCGATTCGTTTTAAGATCTGTACGTAATGCTTTAATATCCGCAGGCAATTGTTTTAATAATTGTGTGCACGGATCTTGAAGTAGATCGGATGGTTGTGGATCCCATCAGACCCAAATTTGTCCTGATTTGATATTATTGGATGTTTCTATTTTGTAATATGTCTCTAAGTTGTAAGCTTTAAGCTCTATTTTTAATTAGGTACCATAGTCATTAGCAGTATTCTGATGAATGTTTTTATATTGTAATATGTCTCTAAGCTGTAAGCTCTAAGGTCTATTCTTAATTAGGTACCATAGTCGTTATCAGTGTTCTGACGGATGTTTCTATTTTGTAATATGTCTCTAAGTTGTAAGCTGTAAGCTCTATTCTTAGTTAGGTACCATAGTCTGTACATACCAAAAGAAAAATTTGAATACTAGTATCATTGAATCCACACTAAAAGAAAAATCTGAATACTCTATACATATAAAAAAAAATTGGATACTCTATGTTTCATATCGTGACGTGACGTGACTGGTTTGCGTGACGTGTAATTTTCGCTCGAATACAGTCACGTCACGCGAATGATCATATCACGCGACACGCAAGTCACGTCACGTAATCGACATACGTGACGTGACGTGACGTTTCGTGATGTGACTAGTCATACCGTAACAAATTTCATTCTTTAATGGGAGTTGAGAGAGAAAGTGGATCTAGGATTCTTTGAGGATATTCATTCTGTATTCTTATGTGCAGTGGATGTCTATGACAAAATTGAAGATTGGTTCTGTGGTCCCCACGTTAAAATCTTTTTGTTGCATATGCGACTTCAATGTAAATATAAATAGAAAATCCGGATACTCTCGAATGCGCGTCAATTGGTGATGGCACTGTCAGTCACCCCCAAGTCGCAACCGTGACTCCGTCAGTCTAAATTCTTACTTTCAGAAATCATTTTTCAAGTATTTTGAATTTGTGCCAAATCGTGGGGTTCATTTGCCAATGAAATAGAGGGTTTTGGGTTTGCATAAGACCCGAAACCGATTCAGGCAGGAACCATTCCAACAAGTCATTCATATATGTACTTTTTCCGGTCTATTATTAATTTTTAAATATATATATATATATATATAGAGAGAGAGAGAGAGGAGGGATCCAATTACATCTTTTTTTTGACACATCATGACACTGTTTTTTTTATAGGTTAATTTTGCGATTTCAAAATTCAAATAGTCAATCCAAACCGTTCAACGTGATTGATATACTAAAATGTGCTTGGAGATCAAATTTTACATTCTTTTGAATTTTTTTACTATTTATTAAGATGGTTACAAAATCGTTGTTTTTCAATGGTCCGAAAACAACAATTTTGTAACCATCTTAATAAATGGTAAAAAAATTCAAAAAAATGTAAAATTTGATCTCCAAGCATATTTTAGTATATCAATCATGTTGAACGGTTTGGATCGATTATTTGGACTTTGAAAATAGTAGATGTCAAAATATGTCAAAAAAAAATGTATAACTTGATCCCTCCTCATATATATATAGAGAGAGAGAGAGTAGAACTAGGGTGCTCCTAAGTTCACCCAACCTTTTGTGAACTTGACTCTAAAATATATCGAATCGACTTTAAACGATGAATCCAAACTGTTGAAATCCTTCTACCTAATGATTGATGCGTCTACATGTGAAAATTTTAAAGTTTCGAATTAATTTAATATAGAGTCAAGTGGTCAAAGGAGTCCAAAAAATGAATGCATTAAAATTAATTTATAAACCTTAAACTTTTGACCACTTGACTCTATATTAAATTAATTCGAAACTTTAAAATTTTCACATGTAGACGCATCACTCATTAGATAGAAGGGTTTCAACGGTTTGGATTCATCGTTTAAAGTCGATTCGATATATTTTAGAGTCAAGCTCACAAGAGGTTTGGTGAACTTAGGAGCACCCTAGATCTACTATATATATATATATATATATATATATATATGTATATATATGAGATGGGCTATGGTACATTGCAATGTATAGACTCCCTTATACATCAGACTATAAATCGTCGGATTCAAAGTCCAAACAGTCGATCCAAACCGTTCAACTTGTTCTCCATATTAATAAGTGTTTACAGACCAAATTTTACATTTTTTTTGAAATTTTTTACTATTTTTTTAGATTTATTGAAAATCGCTATTTTTCAGACAAATCTGGACCATAAAAAAACAACAATTTTCAATAAATCTAAAACAATAGTAAAAAATTTCCAAAAAATATAAAATTTGGTCTCAAAACACATATTAATTTGGATAACAAATTGAACGGTTTGGATCGACTGTTTGGACTTTGAATACGACGTTTTATAGTGCAACGTACAAGAGAGTCTATACATTGCAATGCATAATAGCCCAACTATATATATATATAGAGGAGGGTTCCAATGCACCCAAAATTTTATGCTCCCATTTGCTTCCATTTTTTTATCTCTTTTATTTTTATTTTCAAACCCCGAATAGTCGATCCGATCCGTTCAACATGATCATCATAATAAAATATGCTTGAAGACCAAATTTTATATTTTTTGGAATTTTTTTACTATTTTTTAAGATAGGTACAAAATTATTGTTTTAAGGAGATTCTGGACCTTCCGATGAAGTGATTTTGTACCTATCCTAAAAAATAGTAGAAAAATTCCAAAAAATATAAAATTTGGTCTCCAAGCATATTTTATTATGATGATCATGTTGAACGGTTCGGATCGACTATTCGGACTTTGAAAATGAAGATAAGGGAGATAAAAAAATGGCAGCAAATAGGAGTATGAAATTTTGGGTGCATTGGAACCCTCCTCATATATATATATATATATATTAAAGAGAGGAAAAATATTGGTTGCAGAGATAAACTAAATTACTGATTACATTTACATGGGTATAGTCGTACAGAAGCACCGATCGGTGGTTGCAGCGTTAAGTGAGATCATATCACATGTAAGTGGACTTGGTAGTACTAGGTAGTAAAAGAGGGACCCGAATCAGCCGGTCCATGCAATTTAATAGCCGGATTAATTATTGAGGCCCAGCTCAGGTGCACATGAACAATAATCAATAGGGGTAGGGTTAAATTGGGTCAATAAATAGAGTAATTTATTATCCTATCATCGTTTTGCAGCATAAATTACATTGCCTTTTAGAGAAAAGGGAAAATTATTTGCCACATAATTATCTAAATTTTTTTCTTGCCAACTTTCCAAAAGAAAATTAAACCCCAAAAGTCATTTTTTTTTAATTGTTCAGAATTATCAGAACTATTTACTGGCTCGTACACTTTGTTTTAAATAGTTAATGAGAGTTGGATCAATTTACAAAAAAAATAACAAATAAGTTCTATTGTTTAATAGAGTTAGGTGTTTGTTATCATTTTTTTTTATCAAATAAGCCTGTGAACGCAATAAATAATTAACATGTTGATATCAAATTTTGTTCACATAAAGCAGTGTATATTTATTGAATAATTATTTCTATCCTCCCACTTCCATCTCCACTATTCCCACATCATTTTCATATTAATTAACTACCTTAATTAACATCCTCCCCACATTCTATTTTCATCCCCGCACTTTCTCCATATTAATTAACTACCATAATTAGCATCATTCCCCACATTAATTATCTACCTTAATTAAATTTGATCTTTTTCCTTAGTCTGAATAAATATTACATTTTTTTTCTTTTGTCGTTTCATTAGATAAATACTACTTTCATAATGTTAAATACTAACGTTTCTAAAGTTAAATATTAGAGAAAATTTGTTTTATGCCACTTCAAAACATGGAATTTAGAAATTTGTCACTCCAAAATCATTATATTTAGCTAATTGCCACAATTATACATATAATTCAACAAATTTCAATAATGACCAAAATACCCCTGCTAAATGACTGTATTTGTTTGCTCTTCGAATTTTTTTTCCCAAATCTGAAGTTGCTAAATGACTGTATTTTTTTTCCCAAATCTAAAGTTGCTCTTCTTCAATCTGAGGAATATGCCTCCGTGCGACAGAGAAACTAACCCAATACCAACACAAGCTTTAATAACTCAGGAAATGTGAATCTGTCAGGAGGAACTCCATCTTCCTCCATCTGGTGATACAATGCCAAGGCAGGATAGAGGGGTGGGATTCTCAAGGAAGCAGCTATCCGATTTTACCTCCTTCTGAAGAGGATTAATGGGGCGGGCATGAAACAAAGTAAAAAAAAAAAAATACAATGCCATGGCCTCTTCATACGAGCCCAATTGGGTATACCCCTGAAATCAAACAATTCCAAAGGACTGTGTTGGATTTATGCTTCTCAGGCATTTGGTCGAACAGGTGGTGTGCATTGCGAACGAACCCATGATCACAAAACAACTTGACGAGCCCAGAAAAGATGCTAGCTTCATGACAAAGAAGGTATATGGGGATAACCTGCCAGAGACGCTTGACATGGCTGGGACATCTGACATGGCAAAAAATAGAGGGTATAAACTGTGGGTCATCTGAGATGTGGCCTGAAGTGGACTCAAGATGAACAATGGCGGATTCTACGAATTGATTGTGGGTTAGTTGCAGAGAGGAAGGGAGGAGAGGAGTAGGAGATGGTTTTGAAGGGTAATTTTGGAATTACCAAAATACACTTTATTATACACTATTTTTCAGAATTTTTTTAATCAAATTTGTTGAATTATATGTATAATAGTGGCAATTAGCTAAATATAATGATTTTGGAGTGGCAATTAACTAATTTAAGGTTTTGAAGTGGCAAATTCCTAAATTCCATGTTTTGGAGTGGCACAAAACAAATTTTCCCTAAATACTAACATTCCTCAAGTTAAATACTGATGTGTATAAAGTTAAATACTAAGATATATGATGCTAAATAGAATCCATGCAACTTATTTATAATTTTAGAGATTAATATTTTTGACTTTAATGATAAATACTAATGTTCATATTGTTAAATACTAACATTCATAAAGTTAAATACTGATGTGCGGGGATGCGGAGACGATACTAAATTATTTTGTCATTTTTTGCGGGGACAAAGATTGTGTCGCTGTTGGACGCGGACGGTTAATACTCCAATGAATTGAGTTAAATACTTGTTTGATACACTATTAATACACTAAAACAGTGGCGGACCCAGAATTTTCGATCAAAACGTTCCGAGCTCCACTAAAACTCAAAATCCAGAAGGCCAGCTGCCTAGATACACATCGGTCCGCCCCTGCACGCGACCAATAGAAACAATGAAGAAATATATAATTGATTCGCTGCATAAAGTCATAATAGCTCTGTCAATATCTTTATCCGACCAGTTCTGGCCCAGAGTAGGTTTGGAGGCTTTTTCTACCTTCGAAATTCCGATGAACAATTAAAATAAATGAAAAAAAAATAGACAAATAAACTAATGATTCAAATATTGACAGAAACTTTGCTGAGTCTGCTGCATTGGCAAACAAACACCACAGAGATGAAGTTGCTAGTTGGTACAATGTAATTAAGAAAGACAACAATTCCAAGATTATTGCTTCTGAGCTACATTTAATATGTAACTATATATCACTCCTGTGTCCTTTCTGTGCACTAGGCAAGAACAGTGCGCTCGATAGAGACCACAAACCATGCATTTGAGTTAAATGTACACCGCAAGGCCTCTTTGAAACTAATAATTCAAGAGGTTTGGTGTCTATTCGGGATAGCGCAAGAGGTGGGATTCACTTCAGATTAACTAGTAATGAGTGTCTATTCGGGATAGCGCAGGGACAATATTATTTGTGCTTTGAGATTCGTACAAAGTTGAAAAAAAAAATCTGGATCATCTCACTTGCATAAAAGTGCCCCGTAGTAATAAAGAGGATATTGTACTAGTTAATATATTTGTAAATAATTTTTCATTTATTAATATATTTGTGAATGGGCATCAATAGTTAACACGCCTTAATAACTTCACTAATTAACAAAGAAAAGAAAAATAAGTATTAAGCCTAAACTAACAAATAACCAATGAAGATAAGTTGGTAAACAAAAGAGATGAAGCCAAAACAAGACAGCAGTTCATTTTATAATATGCACAAAATGTTTATAAACTCAAACATATTTTTTTACCAATGACTAGCAATTACCCTACCGTCTTGTTCTGGTACAGGTGCAAAAAAAAAAACAAAAAACAATCCCTCATAATCCCTCATCCATGCACCATGAAATTGATGTAAAATGCAATTCAGAAGAACATAATAAATAACCACATAGTTTGATAAAAATTCAAAATTTCATAAAATTCATGAAGACTAATTACTAGATCACTTCTCGCTGTGGGACCATGCTTGCCACAAGAGTTCCTAATATTCTCTAAACTAATTTATCTAGGATAGGTACTCTCTTTTTTTTACCCCTTATGCAGCCTATGTTTCACCCTAAATTATTACTCAGGTAAAGTTTTTACCCAAACCCAAAAAAAGGAAAATTAGAGTAAAAAAGAGGCAAGTGAAAATATTAAAGAAATAGAAAAAAAAAATCAAAACTGCCAACATATCAAAAATAAAAATTGTCATAATCAACAATTAAATGACAGACATATACAGTGTGCCATGTTAATCACAAAAAAGAGTAAATCTATGAGTACAAATTTGTCAATTTAGTTCTAAGTATCTTATTATAAATATTTGAACTTATTAACATCTATGGGTAAATCTATTTCTAGTTACATGTTAATCTACAGTACTTATAAACAAAAAGAAGCTTGAGAAAGGGGATTTGACCATTCAAATTATATAGAAAATGCAACATAAATAATTACACAAGCGAAACAAGAGAGCCATATTCGTAATCTCATATTAGATATTACAACTAGCAATAGAGAAGAAGTTAATATTTTTATACGCTTCTCACAACAGTAAACTAGTTCAAAACAAAGCATCCAAAGTCCTGTAGGCTGTAGCTAATAAAGAAGCACTTACATAACTTGCAAAGAAAGACCCATCTAACATTCAAAAGTTAATGTGGGCCACCACTCACAGCACAGCAGCACCAAATCCAGATTTATACACCGTCAGAAACACCTTCGCAGCAGCATCAACACTCCCCGAATCAACCGCTACGGCACCAACTACACCTCTCAGAGCGGTACATATAACTGACGGAGTGGAGGCATCAGTTCCAGAGGAAACACGAACAATCGCACCAATCCCGAGACGTTTACCAGCAGTGGCACAAGTAGAGAGGCGGGAGGCATCAGCGACAGCAGAGGAGACTGACGAGGCCGAGGCGTCAGCATTGATGGAAAGAAGACGGAGCGAAGCAGCAGCCTCGGCAGAGCTGAGGCCGAGGATGCTCAGCGCCCGGTTGTTCTCCTGGGAGAAGGATGGATGAGTCAATGCTTGTTTTAGCAGGTCGATTGTTTTGAACTGGTACCTGTACAATAGTGATAGTGAACAAGGCAAAAGTTATATAATACAAATTTTCCAAAGATAATTATTCTGGCTGTAAAAGGCTATTCTGTTAAACCTAGTGCAGCCCCTAAATTACATTATGCACAACTGGCACAATCAAGTAATTATGCACAACTGGCACAATCAAGTAATTATATTATCAAATTATATATAATATAACCATATAAGTCATTGTTTCAGTAGAAGTTCCTAATGTTAACATAGAACCCTTTGTCAAAGTACCAAAACCCTAATTGGATGTAATGTTCAACCCCTTTTTCATTTGATATATGAAAAAAATATTCAGAAGATTGAGAGAACACACCCAATTTGAATTACATTATGCACTACTGGCAAAATCAAGTAATTACATCATCAAATTTTATATAAGCGTACAATTCAATGTTTCAGTAGAAGTTCCTAATTTTAACATAAAACCATTTTTCAAAGTACCAAAACCCTAATTGAATGTACTATTCCACCCATTTTAATGTGATATATGAAAAAAATAGTCGGAAAATTGAGAGAGTAAGTATACCCAATTTGCTTCTGGAGGGTTTCAAGTGCAGCGGCGAAGGAAGAAGAAGAAGAAGAAGAGGAATCAATTGCTGATCCATAGACCTGATACAAGAGCAGCCACAAATTAATTTATTTACAACATTAAAATATAATGATAAAGATTAACAAAGTTTAGAGCTTGTGCGTGGTAAGTAGCGCTAGCTACCGATTGATTGCGATCTAGAGAGATAAGAAAGAAGCACGAAAGTGTGAGAGCAAGGCGAAGAGGAAGGACGAGCGGCATTGCTGTTGGCGTAGAAAGTAGTAAAGTCTGGAAATGGTAAAGTTTCTGAGTGAAAACTGGACGAGACTTTGTTGATGCTTTGTTTGTCCACTTTTTTATTTTTAGAACCTTGGTCTGGTGACTCTGGTCCCATTGGTCGTTCAAGAATTTTTCATATCAATAATTTGATTCCACAACTTTTACTAAAATCAAATCAATAATTTGATTCCAATATTATAAGAATTTTTCATAGTTTAAACATGTTGTAACTTAAAAAACTACCGTAACCGAATTCAGTCTCAAAAAAATACCCACTAATAAGACTGAATCAATGTGGTTCGGTCTATTTATGAGGATTGAAAATATATATATATATATTGTTTCCGATAAGAGGAGGGTTCAAATGCACTCAAATTTCTATGCTCTCATTTGCTCTCAATTTTTTATCTCCATTATTTTCATTTTCAAAGTCCGAAAAGTCGATCTGAACCGTTCAACATGATCATCACAATAAAATATGCTTGGACACCAAATTTTATATTTTTTAGAATTTTTTTACTATTTTTTAAGATAGGTACAAAATCATTATTTAAAGGAGATTCTGGACCATCCGATAAAGTGATTTTGTACATATCTTAAAAAATAGTAAAAAAATTTCAAAAAATATAAAATTTGGTCTCCAAGCATATTTTATTATGATGATCATGTTGAACGGTTCGGATCAACTATTCGGACTTTGAAAATGAAGATAAAAAATTGGGAGCAAATGAGAGCATGAAATTTTGGGTGCATTGGAACCCTCCTCTTCCGATAAAATATTTCTAAAATTTCTAAAAAAAAATTGAGGACTTTGTTTGTTGGTCCACACTGGGTGGGCCCGGCCTTAAAATAGGAAAGGCACCGATTTTTTTAATAATTGAAATTAATTTAAAAAAATGTCGGAAAAGGGGATTGAGTTGAGTTTATTTTCAAAAGCCATAAAACCGGAAAATTTTATCCCGTCCTTAGGGACAGGAAAAAATTTCACGTCCTTTATAATCCTAATATGGCCTTAAGTTAATCACTTAACAAACGGAAAAACAAAAAAAAAAATTTAAGGGACGGGAAAATCCTGTCCGTCCGTCAGGGACGGGAAATTTTAATCCGTCCTTGAAATTTTATATTTCACCAGTGATCAATACACATTTTATGAGAAAAATCTAAGAAATAGCTTTAAGCTCACCATAGGATAAGTACACATTTGAGCAATGATCTGCTTTGGCACGAATATTAGAGGGGCCCCATGCATCCTGCCTCAAGCTGGATTTAGAGAAGGAAATTTGTCACGGCATGACTAGTCACGTCACGTCACGTTAATGTCACGTGTGTCGATTACGTGACGTGACTCGCGTGACGCGTGACGCGATCATTCGCGTGACATGACCACATTTCAGTGAAAATATACGTCACGTCACGTCACGCGAACCAGTCACGTCACGTCACGTCACGGTATGAAACATAAAGTATCCAACTTTTTTTATATGTATAGAGTATTTAGATTTTTATTTTAGCGTAAGTTCAGTGATATCAGTACTCATGTAGTACTGATTTTTATTTTCTTTAGTTTAGTCTAATGAATGTTTGTAATTTGAATTTTTAAAATAATGTCAGATGCAACATTTCTTAAAAAAATAATATTTACAACATTATTTATTTATATAATAATTTTTTATATCTTTTTTCTAAATTTTCAACAATTTAAATTAAAATATAAAAAAAATTGACATGATTAATTTACGTCACGACACGTCACGTCACGTGTGATCACGTCACGTATGGTCACGGCGTGACGTGACCATCCGCTACCATTTTGGCCACGTCACGTAACCAAATCACGGCGTGTTTGTCACGTCACGTCACGGCGTGTCATGTATTTCCTTCTCTAGCCGGATTGGCACGGATTCTAGTTGGATGGCTCGGATCGTGATTGGGGGTGTTCATTGGGTCTGGTTTATTTGGTTTTCAGCTGAACGAATAAAGTTTGGATTAAATGGTTCAGTTTTCAGTTTTAATGGATCGGTTCAGTTGAATTTTTGAATTCGGTTTTCATACTAAGATCATGTTGAACGGTTCAGATCGACGATTTAGACTTTCAAATGAAAATAAAAGTCCATAGCGCAGGCTGTTATCTAATATGCGTATTACCATAACCTCACTCTAACAAAAATAATGATGATGATGAGTTGCTGATGGTATTGATCTCTTTCCTGGCACAAACAAGCATACGTCTTGTTTTGTTGATGATAATGATGCCTAATTTGGCAGTAGAAATCTAATTTCTGGTTTTGGTAAACTAAGAAGAGCATGAAATGAAATAATCCTACTTATACTTGAATGGAGGAATAATTAATGTGCCGAGACAAGCAATTCTATCTTTTTTATATTGGGTTATTTTTTCTCTCTTGCTAGCCTTTTATAGTATAAATGGGGGCGATGATTAAAAAGAGAGAGGACTAGAGTGGATCTGAAACTTGTTACCTTGACATGGATGTAGATTTAGTTGATATTTGAATTTGGAGAAGTTAGTCTAATGGAATTGACTTTCTCGCATTTCACGAATCTGCTTCTGTGTTAGATGGTGCGGTTTTTGCCCCACAGTGATGGTTTCTGTAATAATCTACACTTGATATAATCCGTCCGTTAGGGACGGAAAATTTTAATCCGTCCGTGAATTTTTTTTTTTTTAATTTTTTAAGTGATTAATTAGGGCCGAATTAAGATTATAAAGGACGTTGAATTTTTTTCCGTCCCTGGGGACGGAATAAATTTTTCCGGTTTTATGACTTTTCGAAATAAACTCAACTCTATCCCTTTTTCCGACATTTTTTAAAATTAATTTCGATTGTTAAAAAAATCGGAAGTCACATTAGGGTTATTCTACATCGTCCTTTTAAACTTTGGAAGTTTGATTTTTATTGATAATTACTTTATCTAAATTCTTCATTTATGAATTTTGATAAATAATTTGCGACATTTAAATTCATTTATTACTGTAACTTTATAATTACAAATTACAGAAATATTCTTAGAACATATATAACTGTGCAAGTATTTTTTTTTTTAAGGCAGAAGAGACATTCTTATATTTCAAAAGAAAATTAAACTAATAACTACATCATATATAACAACAGTTGTTATTGCATTTTGTATGATAAAATGCATTATACAAAAGCGTTATACTAAGGTGTTGTACATTCCAAAATATTGAATGGTTAAAATTATTAATAGCATCATTTGAGGTCGATATTATTATAGCACCATCTTATCACTCTTTCCTTTGTTCTGAACGGTCCTAATTAATTGATACGGGTTGAACAGTGCTAATCTTGATGCGGATCGGACGACTATAACCTAACATTGGACCAAATTTGTTCAGATGTCCATCAGACCGCCCCAATTCCAATTAGAATATGCTACACGACCATAATATACTATCACAATTAAGGGAATCCGACTCTGCTGCTTTTATTCCACAAAAGCAGGATCCTGCTTTTACCATCTCAATCATTCAAATTCATTGAGATGGGTGCATAAAAAAATTTCTTTATCGAGATACGTGAATGGAAAATTTGGAATGATTTGGATGGTAAAAGCAGCAGAGTCGGATCCCAATTAAGGTGTACTCTAAATACTAAGTTCAACATTAGCATTACATTACATATCCATAATTGGATTCATTTTATATTATCACTACAAGTTAAAGAAAAATAACCCTCTACTAAAGTACAAAACATCCTTTGTCAAAAATACAAAAGTTTTAGTACTTCATCTGGTTTCTCCTTGCACGCACACCATACGGGTCATAAAACGGGTCACCATAGTTAATGGGCCTTATATCCATAGATCCTCTTTGGTTCGACTCCTGTACCGCCCCAAATACCACCTCATTGGTACTTTCATAACAAGTTTGTGGGCCTGATGCATACTGCCTGTGCCGTTGCACGTACTGCCTCTGAGGTAAGTCCATTTCCCTGGAAACAGACCTCCCCCCTTTTACCCGGTGTAGTTTTGCCGGGTTCTCAGGCAGGAAAGTGTAGGTTTTGCGTGGATCAGGTACGCGAGATGTGAGTCTGGGATTGGTACCAATAGCATGGTTGGATTGTGTTAAAATTGGTTGTGGGTCGGGTTTTCTTCTTCTAAAAGCTGATAAGATGGAGCCGAGGATTGGTAAAAAAGTGGGGCCCGCATCCATATTAGCTGGTGTGTGCTGCTTTGTCTCTGTTACAGTGTAGAGCGGCGGGGCAGTTTGTTCCTGTTTCTTAGGTTTGGTCTCTGCAGGAAACGGAAGCAGTGGAGGCCCTTGTGAGGACCTATTGGGATGGTGGTATGGCTGGTACGGGATTTGTGAGGAGATTTCCTTCGTCGGAGCTGCCTCCTGAAATAATATTTTAATTACAAAATTTTTATAGGTTTCATATTTGTTATAATAGTCTTTTCTATTTGTACATCACTATCTTTGATGGTTCGTAAGTGCTCATTGAGAATCTCAAAAAGTAGATGAAAGATGAATAAGCATACAGTTGTTCCTATTTTTCTGTGCAGAAAGCCAAGCACATATCCAAATATAATTGAAGCCACAACAATCGCCCCTCCTGAAATGCCAAATATCAATTAAGCCATTTTACAGAAAAGACAGACTTGGTGCAAGGATAACGGCACCAAGTCACAACAGATATCAATCTTTTGCTTAATTCATTACTGGATATCAAGGTCAACTCAATCCAACCCAGGTTTATGTGGAGTCTGTATCCTCTGAGATATCTCAAATTTTCAGTTTATCTAAAGCTAGGTCAAACTTTTTTTGGTGCCTATTCGGAATTAAAGGGGCCAGTATTATTGTGCTTTGAGATTTGTGTAGAAAGAATTTGAATGGTCCAGATTTTCCACAGATCAACTCAAAGTTTGAGATATCTCAAAGGATGCAAATCTGTTTCTGTGGCATGGTTAGATAAAGGTCTTGCCTATTATCTGACCTGACTCAATAAGGACAGATGCATCAATTAGTCAATACATATCATATGTTGAGAAAACAAGACAATGAAAAGATTTTAACCTCTCATGACACCCCCTTGAAGACAATAAAATGAGCACAAATATGCACGGAATAGGTTACCGACAGGTTGTTTCTTCTCAGAAAATACTCATATTATATTTTATTTTTCTTTTTGATCTGACGAGCACAAGACTGAAATCCTTGAAACGTAAAAAATTAACTTTACCTAGAGGGATGTAGTCAGGAACATACTGAAAAGCACAATCTTCATCGCTGAGAGGGATCTCACGGATGGCCTGGTTTCCCCGATCTACTACCAGAAGAGAACAGCTACCACTGATGTAAACAACCTCAAAGTCATTTGAGAGTTTTGCATCTTCGCTCGGCCCATCCATGTGGCCTCCCATGCTCCATTTTCCCCCAGCTATAGTTGTTATTCCTTTAAAAATACACAGCTTATGTTCATGTGGGCCCCAATGAGTTTAATACTTGGCATCAAAGGAGGAAAAGAGAGCATATTTTCATCCACCAAATGTCTTTCCCCGAACTGGTGCTATTGTACCTTTTGATTTAGATATCCAACCTTCTTCTGGCTTTCTTTACACTTGTTTCACCTATAGTATAGTTTTGATGTAGTATACCTCTTTATTTGGTATGAACATTTTAGTTTGTATACTTTTTACTGCAGTCGGCTTTTGCAATTAACTTGCAGCCTTTTTTTATTTAGTATTTAGTGGCCCAGGGGAAAACTTCAGAGAGAGAAAGAGCTTTCATACTTTCACTCAGCTGCTGTTACAACTGGTTAACTCATACTGGTACTAAATAAAGCCCTGATGCAATCGTGTGAAAAAAAAACACAAAACTGAACAAAAGAGAGAAAAAAGTAAGAAGCATTACATAGTGAAAAATAATGTGGTGGTCTCTAATGTGGATCGGGCTTAACACCTTAAATTAAGAATGATAAAGTTGCAATTCTTTATGTATATCTTATTTTTTGGAAGAAAACAATGTCAAATCCAAGCCGTTGATCTTGTCTTTTTTACTCACAAGAAATGTGTTCACATGAAGTGTTATAAATTTTTTAGTTCATTTCAAACAAGATCAAGAGTCCATAAAATGAAAGAATGATTCAGTGCCTTCTTTAACCTCATGATCTAGTAAAAAATGAACTCCAAAAATTATAAAGTTTTCTACAAGGATACATCCCCCTGTGAGAAAGATCAAGATAAATGGCTTGGATTCTCATTTGGATTCTAAATTTTGAACTTTTGAATTTAAAAAAATAAGGAGTTACCAAGATCACTAATTTTCCTGATTGCTCTATTCATTGTATCAGCAATGTAGATATTGCCTCTATCATCAACAGTAAAACTTTTGGGGCGGTTCATCCGAGCTTCTCTTAGCCTTCCGTCAACATGCCCAGTGTTTCCCTCTGCTGAGCCCGCAAGTAACTTTGGTCTGCTATCTGCCATTGCCGTAAAAAAATTTCATCAAATTAACATAAATTAAATAAGGAAAACCTTATGAAAACAAACTCAAACAAAAAAAAGAACTCTTATCATGCAAGGTTATTTCATTTGAAACTAGATTAACCTAACTGTATAACATTTACGCATTACTTTATTGAAAACAACAGAAAAATAATAGTAATAATAAAAAATAAGCAAGGTTAAAATGTCAAAGCCCTAAGCTCTACTTCGTAGACTCCAAGTCCCTAGTCATGTGGCGTATAGCCTATAATACTACACTTAAACACGACTAGAACACTATTTCCTAAGTCACGGTTCTGGTACGTGAATCGCTAACTTCCACGCGCTTCGGATAGGAGTGCGTGGAAGTTAGTGATTCACGTACCAGAACCATGACTTAGGAAATAGTGTTCTAGTCGTGTTTAGGGGTAGTATTATAGGCTATAGGCCCCATGACCAGGGACTTGGAGTCTAGGATGTAGAGCTTAGGGCTTTGACATTTATGATTTATTGTGTAGGCATGATGTAGTTAGTTTGTTATTAGTATTATTATTAGTATTAGTATTAGTATTACTACTATTATTAGAGGTACTATTATTTCTATTAGCAGTACTATTATTAACTATCTCCTTTTCACCATGTGACTACGACGATTGGGTTTCATTTCTCGCCTGCCCCAACTTGTTTGGGACTAAAGGCTTAGTTTGTTGTTGTTGTTGTAAAATGTGCAAGTTTGAAGGATATTCACAGTTTATGGAAAATGACATAAACAAAAAAATGCAACATATCAGCAGGCAAAACACAAAGTTCAGAGCATACATCTAGAGAGAGGTGGTGAGATCCTATAAATGTTGCTATTTGCTGAGTCAAGAACAAGAAGTTCTCCGTCTGGAGACATGCTGACAGAGTATGGTTCAATCCCTGCCTTATTTCCATCGAATACTGTCTCAACGCTGTAACCACTCTCAAATCTCATCCCTGTTTTCCCTGAAACCACTACAAAAGAACTAAAAAGTAAATTTAATATTTACAAGAATACATCTATTTGTAACTGAGAAGTGGAAAAAAAAAAAAATCAAAGACCTTTTTTTTTTTTTGCAATTTGCAAAATAATCCATAAATTAAAAATGAACTCTAGAAAGGAAGTGTATGCCAATTGATTTTGACAAAAAAAAATTATCCATTTTAAATTTTAGAAGAGTATTGATTGGTTAATGTAGGGTACATCCAACTTTTATATATCTTTAAAAATGTTGATCAAATTAGAAAACTTAAATTGTAGATGTTGTTTTTATGTCATAAATAGCATGTGCATTGAGTTTGGACCAATTTGAAAGCCATTAAGCCTTCAATCAACAATTTATATTTTTTAACAGTACAGTCTTAACGGACTTAGGATGACCAATAAACATTCCACATTGGTTTAAATTTAATACAATTGGAAACACATCTACAATTTTACTTCTTTTAATTTGAACAATATTCATGGTAACTTCTTTAGTAAAAGGCACTTCCAATTTTCCAAATTTTATTTTATCAAATTTGTACTATAATTTACATTTTAGTGTTAAATACAGCAAAAGGTTTGTTTCAGTATATATGGAGGGGCTTATCTACAAATTAAAAAAAAAAACAGTGTTTTACTGCTAAATTACACGCTAATCTCTAAAATTGAGATCTAAACCTTGTTTGTAGCCCATATGATTGGGATTAAATCACATTGCCACACTCAAACAAATTCATTAAAAGAAAAACAAAGAGCGTTGCCTCCGCTTACCGCCGCCCTTGGTCGGTGGAGCAAGTGACCACAGCCTTCTCCATAGTGCATAGAAAATCTCTGACAAAAATCCTCTTACAACTCCTGTCAACACAATTTTCACAGCGATCGGGAGAATTTATTAGGAAGAAAGTAAATTAACACTTGAAAAGTGAAATGTAGGTACTCACTTGTAGGAGAGAAAGCGGAAGCTGTGCAAAATCCACCGAGTAGAGCTACTAAGAATAACAGCGCTAGGGCTTTGCTCTTCTCCATCTCTCTCTTCCTTTAAGGTGCTCAAGTTAGAATGAAGCAATGAAGAAGAAAGTGGTGTGCTCTCCAGTGCTCACTGTGGTCGCTGCTTGTTTTTCTGAGGAAACGAAACGGGGTAAGTATTTTAAGAGAGTAGCTTTCGCTTCATGCAGCGCAAGAGCGATATGCTGCGTTGTTTTGATTATATACTTCATGCGCTGCATGAAGACAAAACTACTCTGTTAAAATCTTTACCCAAACGAAGCGAGATCAGAAGAAAGAATCTAGGGGATGTCGACGGGAGATACCAACGTCGTTACTCGTTAACTAGTTAACGATTTAAGGTTTGAATTGGGGGGCTGTCCGATGCCCGTTCGATTAATATTAAGATTATTACCACGAATTTTTACGAAGATCTAACGGTTCTGGACGGATATTGGACCGAATTTGGTCCGATTCCTATCGGACTGGACCTACTTTAAGGTTTACTTTTCCTTCTTGTAACAGTAAATTTAGTTATGTTTGGTTGATTAACAAGTAATTAATCCGCTTATGAGCTTTCTTGTGACGGTCTGTAGTCGATAGGTTACCAGGTAATTGAGATAGAGCGTGCTGTTGGTTTAAGGTCCTTTAAATAGGTGAATATATGTTTCTCCTCAAAAACTTTAAAATTACGTATTTCTTTCTCTAAATTTGAAATTTTATATTTTTTCTTTTTAAACTTTTAATTTTTTTGTGAACTCAACTCTAAAATCTATCGGATTAAATTCAAACAACGAATTTGAACAGTTGAAACCCATATACTTTACGAGTGATTCGTCTACATGTGAAAATTTTCAAATTAATTTTGTATTGAGTTAAGTGGTAAAAAAAATTCAAAAAAATAAATGCATTAAAATTAATTTAGAAACTTTCTAATTTTCACTGCTTGACTCTATACTAAATTAATTTGAAAGTTTAAAATTGTTGCTATGTGGAATAAGATAGATGAGTTTTAACGGTTCAGATTCGTCATTTGAAGCAATTCTGATCAATTTTAGAGTTGAGTTCACTAAGGGTACGTTTGGATGCACTCAAGAATAGCTAGAATAGCTACTGTTTAGAATAGTAAATAAGAATAGCTACTGTTTAAGAACGGTGCTATTCAGAACAGTGAAAAAGTTGTTTGGATTGCATATTTGGAATAGGGTTTGGAGGGAATAGCTACTGTTTAATAATTTATGTGTAAGATTAAATATAATACAATATAATATTAATTCAAATATTAAATTTAATATAATATTATTTTAAATATTAGATTAGTATTAAATAAAATATTATAATATTAGTTTAAATATTAAATATAATATAATATTATTTTAAATATTAGATTAGTATTAATAAAATACTAGATTAAATATAATATAATTTTAGATTAAATATAATATAATATTAGTCTAAATATTAAATGTAATATAATATTATTTTAAATATTAAATGTAATATAATATTAGTTTAAATATTAATGTAATATAATATTAATTTAAAAATTAGATTAGTATTAAATAAAATATTAGATTAAATGTAATATAATATTATTTTAAATATTAGATTACTATTGAATAAAATATTAGTTTAAATATAATACAATGTAATATTAATTTAATTATTAAATGGAATATAATATTATTTTAAATATTAGATTAGTATTAAATAAAATATTAGATTAATGTAATATAATATTCGTTTAAATATTGAATGTAATATAATATTATTTTAAATATTAGATTAGTATTAATAAAATATTAGATTAAATATAATATAATATTAGCTTAAATATAATATAATATTAGTTTAAATATTAATGTAATATAATATTAATTTAAAAATTAGATTAGTATTAAATAAAATATTAGATTAAATATAATATAATATTAGATTAAATATAATATAATATTAGATTAAATATAATATAATATTAGATTAAATATAATATAATATTAGTTTAAATATTAAATGTAATATAATATTATTTTAAATATTAAATATAATATAATATTAGTTTAAATATTAATGTAATATAATATTAATTTAAAAATTAGATTAGTATTAAATAAAATATTTGATTAAATATAATATAATATTATTTTAAATATTAGATTAGTATTGAATAAAATATTAGTTTAAATATAATACAATATAATATTAATTTAATTATTAAATGTAATATAATATTATTTTAAATATTAGATTAGTATTAAATAAAATATTAGATTAAATATAATATAATATAATATTAATTTAAATATTAAAATGTAACATAATATTATTTTAAATATTATATTAGTATTAAATAAAATATTAGATTAAATATAATACAATATAATATTAATTTAAATATTAAATGTAATATAATATTAGTTTAAATATTAGATTAGTATTAATATTGAAATCAACAAATGCTATTCCATGTTTTTATAAGAATAGCGAATAGCAACGCTATTCTAAAAACAGTAGCTATTCCGAATAGCTCTAAAGTCGTTTGGATGCACCCTGTTCCGAATAGCAATGCTATTCCGGAAACAGTGGCTATTCTTGTGCATCCAAACATACCCTAAGGGATCTGATGAACTTAAGAACACCGTATTTATACTCTATAATTCCAACAATAAGTTTAAATACTTTGCATAGCAAGTATGAACAAGAGTTTGATTATCAAATATTAGTATACTTTTGATTTGATAAGTGCACAAATATAAATATTTGATAGGTGGGGGCTGCATCATATCTTAACAATTATAACTTCGAAAAATAAGTACAAAGAGTTGAAATAATAGGTACATATTTGAGGAAGGTTTAAAGGTGTTTATTTATTTCAGTGTCTATAATGTCTTCATTTTTTATTTTTAATGAAATAAAATTGTCAAATGTAATCTATATATTTTACATATATGCATATAAATAATATCACATGTTAATTTTGTTTAATACTAATAGATTGACATATTAACATCTAAAAATTACTCATATCAATATATTTCTATAAGCTCTAAGTAACGATCATAATAAAATGAAATATCATAATATTTTACGTGCACAAGCACAAAAATGACCGATCGAATTAAGGAGGGGAAAGCAGTTGTGAACTAAGAATGCTGCCAAAGATGGGGTTTATTTATAAAATAAGAATGTCGTTCAAATGACATTGCCCTTACTTCTCTGAAGACACTAAGATAGAGCATACATATTTTGATATAGATTCTGAATTTTAGAGTGTCCAGCTTAACTTTTAAAACATCCATGTTGCTAAGTTAGTTTTGTAATTCTGATTTTAAACATTGTCCATAACAACATACATATGAGAAAGAGTAAGCTGGGTAAAGTAATCTCTACAGCTTTTATTATTTTTCTATTATTACAACAAATGATTTTTTTCATTCATATTTCGAATCTGCAGTCTTTCACATTAGATATCATGCGCTTTTGCTACTACACCGAATAATGATGGTTTTTAGCTTTTATGTAAATTTGGCATGTTTTGTATTTGTTTTAAAGTTTAGTGACTTTAATGCCTACTAATAATTCGATTGATAAAAAAACGTATTTACAACGAGTTAAGTGACTCTAATTCCGAAATCTATTTCTTTATTCTCATGGGATCTTCTAAATTACTCAAAATTAATCTAAACTCACTCCTAGTCACATCTAAATTCTTATATCTATTTTTTTAATTAGATCTACTCTTCTATTCCTATTTATATACACTCATAATCACTCTACTACCTTAATCCCCCATCTCGTTCCATGACCGGATTCGCTCTTCCGACTATAGTCACGCTCCAACGATCGGATCTACTCACCGTCGTACTTCAATTGAGATGGGAGCTCTATGCTCCGAACTCCGACAATACCGCACTATCAGCTCCAGTCGGCTCAGTTTTCTCCAGTGTTGTAAAATGCGGTCCATGCGGCCGCATATGCGTATGCAGTCCGATTCCGCATAAAAATTTCCATGCAGTCTCAAATATGCGGTTTTGCATATGCGGCCGCATATTGGGCCGCATATTTTCGCATATTTCCACATATTGTTCTGCATATGTGCGATTGAGCTGCATATGTCCGCATATTGGTCCGCATATGTGCGAATTTATTGTTTGAATGATTTTAATGGAAATATATTGCATGTTTTGAGTGGAAATAAATTAATATATAGTTTAAAATCCGCATATATGAGTCCACATGAAATTCCGCATATGCGGCCGCATACCGCATATGTGGTATGCAGTGGCCTTCCGCATGCATGAACAAAACCGCATTTTACAACATTGGTTTTCTCATCTCTCATTCTCCTCTCCGCTCAAAAAATTAGAGCCAAATGAGAAAGAGAGGAGAATGATGTTTCAGAGATGAGACCTAAAGATAGTGGAGAGAACGGACTGACGAATATGAAGTGGTGGCACTTCGGAGGAAGGAGGGAGGCAGGGTGGGACTGGCGGCTCTAGGTTTTGACCCTTGGACAATCGCCTCAGGGACAAAAAGAGCCAAAAGTCGGCAATTTCACAATGATAGCATGTTTTGTATTTTTATTTAGTCTAGAATATAATATGTAATTCATAAACATTATTATAAAAAATTTAGCGGTTGAATTGGTTGACTCACAGGTTGCATAAGTGAATCATTGACTCAAGGTTAATTGAGTTGATATCCGGTTCGATTTTTATTACATTGCTAAGAAGTGAAATACTCATCCGCTCTGCTTTTTTCTCTTTTCCGATTTATTTTTACGGAGCATGTGAATCTCAAATTTTCAGTTTATCTAAAGTCATGTCAATTTTTTTTTTCTGATGTATGTTAGGAAAGTAGGAGGCCAGAATTATTATGCTTTGAGATTTGTGCAGAACGGACTCGAACAATCCAGATTTTCTACATATATAAGTTTGAGATATCCTAGTGGATGTGAGTTCCCCTCTCCCATCATTAACTCTTTCTAGAGTTGAGGCTTGGAGTTTGCTCGAGAACTCTTTCATTAAAGGGAATGTATGGGGAAGAAACGACAGTGTGACCATAGCTGGTCGAGACGAGTCACCTGCTTCAGAATTAGAAATTTCAAGAGGGAACGGGAGGGAATAGAGATGAATCCTGTGCATATTTTTTATGAACATGTTTACCCTCAAATCAGGATGTAGAGAGAGTTTACTGTTGTGCACGCCTTCTCTCTTTCCTCTCTTGTCCATTTCCTCTATGTTCAGGACGGATCTAAAGCCATTCAAAAAATAATTAAGTCATGATATTAAAATTTTAGTTGTGTATTAAGATTTAATTGAATTTTATTTTTTTTAGAATATTTTATATAGAACTAGCTCCCCTCATAAATATCACATATCTACTTATAGTCTAGTGATTAGATTTTATTTTGTGTTAGTGGAGAACTTGAATTCAATTTTCATCAACTACAATTTGTGCATTTTAAATTTTAGTCTCTTTTATTAAGATTTTCTAGTTTTGTCTTGATCTACATTTGCTATTTTGGAGCACAACCTTAGAATCTAATCGGAAAAAAAATAATGAGAAATTGAGAATAGACTTATTTGAATAAATTTCACTGAAGTGAAAATAAATTATTAGAATAGATTTAGAATTGAATTTTGTTAATAGGAAGGTTTAAACTGCATAAAAAAAATTAATATTTGTCAGTCCAGAAATAATCTAAAAATTTAGGTAACTTGCAAAGTATGCCATTGACTAAAAGTCTCTTTCTTTTTCCAAAACCAAAGAGTAAACAAACTTTATCACTCATTTTAGGCAAATGAGTCATCTCCCTTCAAAAGAATTCCAATTTATTTCTCATTTGAGCGCAAAATTTCTCACTCCGATCAGACATGAGAGTATTTCTCTTTGTTTACCTGTAACTTTCGCAAACTGTTATCAGTAAAACTGATCTTTGTTTTGTTTGATCTCGTTTCTTTGTGTGAGTGTTTACTATTGAGTTTTGAGTACGCAGAAGAGCCTGAGCGTGATTGGTCAGATGTTGTTGTGGATGCCTTATTCGCAGCACAAGATTTCGGTTGCGCATATATAAGAGGAAAAGTTTCCCTCCTCTCCCCCTCCCCACTCCTGTTTTTTTCTTGATCACAGCCTAAAAGTCAGTTCGTTGGCTCATAAATCTGCTCCAAGCGACTTCCTCAAAGCTTCTTTCATTTCAGAGAAATTGTCGAGAGAGATACTTAGATAACTTGAGATCATGGGCCATGATTTTGTTGTCGGTCTGATGAAATGGACAGCCAATAAGCTGTCTAGTTTGCTCCCATCACCAATTTCAGCCTCAACCTCTGAATCTTCAATCAATGCTCTGGAGGATATGAAGCAGCTGGAGCGAACCATGAAGCATATCCAATCCGTCCTTGTCAATGCGGCTGACCGACACATCCAAGACCACTGTGTGAATTTTTGCCTGGAAGAATTGAAAGAGGTCGCTTATGATGCTGAGGATCTGGTTGAAGAGTATGCGTATGTGGTTCTTCATGCCAAAATGCAATTTAGAGAAAAATCAGGGGAAGATGTGAATACTGATTTATCCTCTATTGATGTTTCTGTACCAGTGCCTGAAGAGATGGCACTGACAGCGAAGGGGATTAGGGAGAAGTTTGATGAGATTATTGGGGAATGGGAGATGTTGAGATGGATGGAGAATGATGGGGTAAGGCAGCGTGGCCTTGACACGGTGGTGAAGCTGCCCACAAGCTCTCTCGTTCATGAGCCAAGTATTTATGGAAGGCACCAGGATAAGGAGAATCTCGTTGCTCGTTTGCTGAATGGAGATGGTGTTAAGGGTGGTGAGAAGGGTGGAAATTTGTGTGTTCTCCCAATTGTTGGAATGGGAGGTGTGGGGAAAACTACACTTGCTCAGTTGGTCTACAATGATCCTGAAGTGAATTTGCATTTTGACATGAAAGCATGGATATGTGTTTCTAAAGAATTTGATGTTGAGCTGTTAACAGGAATTATCATTTCATCTTTCACCAAAACACCATGTAGACAGTTGCAACTAGATGATCTTCAAAGAATTTTAAAGGAGAAAATCACAGGGCAGAGGTTCTTAATTGTTTTAGATGATGTGTGGAATGAAAACATTGCCCTTTGGCATCTCTTGCGAGCCCCATTATACCATTCACCGTTGGGTAAAATTTTGGTGACTGCCAGAAATGAGAAAGTGGCCAGGATTATGCAAACTATTCCTTTTTATCCCTTGAGGTGCCTAGATCAAAAAGATTCTTGGATATTATTCAAGAAGGTAGCTTTTGAAAACCAAGACATGAGGGGAAGTAGTAACTTGTTAGAAATTGGAAGAAAAATAACCATAAAATGCAAAGGCTTACCTTTGGCTGTCAAGGCTATAGGATGTGCTCTGCGTTTTGAATTGGAAGAAGCAGCATGGAGAGATACCTTGGAAAGTGAACTGTGGGAGTTCGATGTAGGAGTGAATGAAGTTTTACCAGCTCTACAGTTAAGCTACGATCGCATGCCTGTGCATTTAAAGCAGTGCTTTTTCTCCTTGAGTTTGTTCCCGAAGGATTATGTTTTCTTCAAAGAATGCACAGTAAGGTTCTGGTCAGCCCTTGGTTTCCTTGAGCCAGAAGGCCGAAGATCAGCAGAAGATGCCGGTTGCCGGTATTTTTATGATATACAGCAACGGTCTATGCTTCAACCAATCCAGTATGATGAAAAAACGTGTGCTTTTGTTATGCATGATCTCGTGCAGGATCTTGCAAAATTTGTTGCAGGGGGGGCGTTTAAAAGGTTAGATGCTGAAATATTTGATTCGATACCTAGTAGAGCTCGGTATCTATCGGTTTTGGTGAATTCATTGCCCAAAGTTATTGACCTTACTTCTATACAACAATCTAGCTCTCTCAGGGCACTACAAATTTTTAATACAATAAATCTGTGGCTTGGCAAAGATATCTGTATCAAGTTGAATGAAGAACTTTTTCACAACTTAAAGTCACTACGAATTTTAAATTTCAGCAATACTGGCATTAGAACCTTGCCTAACTCAATTGGTAACTTGAAGCAATTGCATTTCCTGGGACTCGCAAGAACAAAAGTTGAAGTTCTTCCGGAGTCAATTTGTTTCTTATATAACCTGCAAACCTTGGATTTGTTGGGGTGCCCGCTACAGGAGTTACCCAAAGAAACAAGGAACCTGGTCAATCTTCAACATCTCATTGTAGAAAAATGGTCGAACATTCACCTACCACGTGGAATTGGCCATCTTACAAACTTAGAAACATTGCTGGTGTTTAACATCGGAAGAGGCACTGGTTGTGAAATTTCTGAATTGACCAAACTAAACAAGCTGTGTGGAGAGCTGCGTATTACTGGTTTGGATTATGTCGAGCAGCATGATGAGCAGGGGGTGCTAGTTGATTTGATCATCAAGAAAAATATTCATACATTAATCCTAGATTGGTGCTCACACAAGGTATCTAAATATGGTCCTTATTCTCCAGAAGAAGTGCCTGTTGGGAATCACGAGGTTGTCCTTGCAGCATTTCAACCCCAATTAAACCTTGAAATCCTGAAGCTATACCATTATCCAGGTTGGAGCTTCCCAATGTGGCTAGGTGATCCTTCATACTCCAGATTGGTTGAAGTGGTTTTGTTCGGTAACAGCGAGAGAGGCAGTATATTTCTACCAACACTTGGCCTCTTACCATCACTTAAAACTCTATCAATTCAGTGCATGTTGACTGTACAACATGTCGGCAATGAGTTCCGTGGCCATGATACTGGATTCAAAGCGTTTCCGTCACTAAATACGCTAGAATTCAAGTACATGCCAAAATGGGTGCAATGGTTTGGAGTTGAGTACCACGATTTCAGTTCTCTTGATACCCTAAAAATGGTAGACTGCATTGCAATCAGATTTATGCCCGACTACCTATCTTTTAATTTGAGAAAGCTAGTGGTGAGTTCCTGTAAACAGCTCACTTCTCTTCCTACAATTCTCCCTTCTCTTTCTAACTTGATTTTGATGGGTGATATTAACAAGCTCTTCTTATTGAACTTGAACCTCCCCTCATTGAAATCCTTAGAAATTGGATTCTCTGAAAGCATTAAGTACATTGTGCTAGACAACAACAAGCTGCCATCATTGGAGGAACTAGTTATAAAGGGTTGCAAATATTTGAGTTCCTTCTCTGGGTTTGGTGATCTATCAGTTCTAAGAGAATTGCAGTTGGATGGATGCCACTCCCTGCTGCTACATGGACCCATCCCGCCTTCACTTCAAGTCTTGAAAGTAACAAATTGTCCAGGTTTATGCGATTGGGAACTATATCAAAGGAAAACCTTTGGACATCAGGTACATCCTATCAATTTATTCAACAAAACAGCTGTTAGTACTTTACTAGAAAAAAATGAAATTCAATTAATTTATAAATCAGTCCAAGCTTTTCTTATGGATTTTGTATTGTTCTGTTTTAGTTACAAATAAGAGGTACAGATAGGGACGAGTATATTGAAGCATTTGAAGATGAGGATTTAGATTTTAACCTTGTTTCTGACGATGATGAAGAGTACATTTTGGTGAATGATTATGAAGAAACCCCGAATTTTAATTATGAAATGAACTACGAAGTGCCATCATCAGCTGTGCCAATTAGTGGGGATGACTACAATTTGGATTGGCTCCTCTCAGTCTCCCAAAATTCTCGGAAGTACAGTAACAAGGACCAATTATCATCCTTCAGTAGGAAACGGGTCCATAATGGATCGAAGAAAGAAATTAACACCATCTCGGATAAGGGAAAAGGGCTACTCTTGAGGGAAAAGAACTACTCTTCTGGGAGCTCCATTGGGGGTGCAAGTGATAATAGCGAGCTGGGATCCTTTGGTAGTACCAGTGAAGAGAATTTTGTCTTGTAGTCCCAAGCATGTTGAAAAGGCAAGGAAATTGCAAAGCTTGCTATAAGAGGTATGTCAACAAATTTTAATTAATTAAAAAAGGACCTATATGAAATACATAAAAGGGAATCTATAAAGATAAAAAATGCAAGTTCATGTAAAAGTTTATGCAAACAATGATATATAGTGTTAGAGTACACTCAACTACATGTGCTCAATAACAAGGACAAGCACAACACTGGGCCTTATGCTCAATATCAAGTTTCAGAGAAGTTTATTGTATGATATTTGTTTTTAAGTCCTTCAATTTTCTTTTGCTAAAGCAAGTTTCTGTACAGTGTGTTTTAAAATAACTTGAACAATTGGTATGTATCTTGGCACCAAGCACAATGGTATTAATTACGAGATTGATAAAATCAAATCCTCAATACAGAACCTTGATTATAAGCAAACATGACTGTGCAGAGATAGGAAGTAATTAATTTTTCATTGTTACATTAAAACTTAGTATATTCACCCTGTTATCTGGTAGCATACTGAAGTCCAGAAGATATTATGAACCATGTTATTTCAATTAATAATCAAGTAACTCACAGAAATAGTTTCCTGTCTCTGAGATCCAATAGGAAAGAACTGAATTGCCCATGTAGATCTGAATTTAGCTGCTGCTCCTTGCTCCATATGCTTTCATTACTACATAAAGAATCGAGTTTCCCAGGAAAATCTAGAAAATCCAATTCAGGCTAGATTGTAAAGGTCAATCGTGATTTGTGACTGAACAATTGAGGGTTGATTACTCCGACAGCTAATAATGGATTTGGATTTTTTTCATTTTGCTTTTTGTATATGCCCCACCTCTGGTATGATAAAGGCCCCAGAATGATGTATCTAACTGGCACATCTCCATCAGCTACTGAACCTAGATTTCATCAAGGTGTTATAAAAGGTATTAATGCAGGTCTGTGATTCTGAGTTTGATCATTGGTGGACTGAGATGTGCTTAATCTTCTTCTCGGAATCTATTCCTTTTGGAGGTGTTCTCAGATTAGCAAACCATTTTTATTTTCCTTTGTACTAGCACAAATTTTACTATGATCATTAGGCTCAGAATTAACTAATGTTGGACTTTTCTTAGAGCATCTCCATCCCAGCAATTAAAATAATTTCTAAACAGTTGTCAAGCACTAATAGAAATTAAGCATCTCTTAATATCTAAACCTCGGCATTCCAGAAACTAATTTTTAAGTTTCTACTATGCTGCGTCAGGGATAAATTAAAAACGGGCTCATTTTTTTCAGTTCTCTCTGTTGAAGCTGTCGCCCTTTCTAAACCTCTCTGGCTTTCGCCGGCACCTGGTCTTCGATCAGCCATGCGCAAGGATCAGGACCCACCTCATTTCTCCCAGACTTCTCCTACAGTGGCCTCGCTGAGGCGGAGGCAATGCTAGCTGCGGCTAGGGCGAGACTAGCGGTGTCGGTGGAGGCGCTGCGCTGAGAGTGGGGCGCATCGCCGAGCTGTTGCAATGACTGGAGGAGTAAGGCCGATGAATTCAATTGCGCCCGCACCGTCACCTTGTTCATGTAGACCCGTTTCTCCTCTCTCTTGCCCGCTACTCTCTCCCTCCTCTCCAAGCCTCAAACCTATCTCAGGTTCTCTCTCTGTCTTTCCTCCTTTTCCACATTTATTGTTTAGTAATTCTCTCCTGTTTACTCGTCAGAATTGGAGATTGAGGGGGAAAGGGTGGAATGAAAGATTTTGAGGAACTTCTTTTACTAAAATTAGACAATGAAAGTAGGAGGATTGTAAATTCAATAGCTAGATGATTACAGATGGTTTCGCAATTTGCAGATTTTCAATATTGCCATCCTTCATTGGTTTTGTAGAAAAATACAAGTTATTTGGTCAGTCTAAGGGTCTTCGTTCAACTCCAGCTCAACCAATCAAAGCAGTAATGGAGCTAAACAGAAATCTGTACCCGCAAATAGAACCATACAGTTCAGGCTTCTTAAAAGTGTCAGATATCCATACGATATGCTAGGAGCAGTCTGGGAAGCCAGATGGCCATGTCAGTGCCTAAGGGCCTTTCACTCAAAAAAAAAGAAAAAAGATGGCCATGTCAGTATGCTTCATTTTTTTTTGCCATTTTATTTTCCTAGACACGTTGATATTTTCTAATTCCAGCATTTATGGATTTCTCGGTACTAGGTTCTATAATTTGTTGGTGTTAGCTTGAAATTTCAGTTATGGATCAGGGTCTATCGTTTTACTGTTTCGGTACCAAGTCAGTTAGCTATTAGTGCTTTTAACAAGAAAATGTCTGACAAAAATCCTTTCACAACTCCTATCAACGCAATTTTCACAGCGATCGGGAGAATTTATTAAGAAGTAAGTAAATTAACACTTCAAAAGTTGAATGTAGGTACTGACTGGTAGGAGAGAAAGCAGAAGCAGTGCAAAATCCACCGAGTAGAGCTACTAAGAATAACAGCGCTAGGGCTTTGCTCTTCTCCATCTCTCTCTTCTCTCTACTAAGAATAACAGCACTAGTAAGAACGAAGCAATGACGAAGAAAGGGGTTTGCTTCAGTGCTCAGTGGTTTTTCTGGGGAAACGAAGGGGTAAAGATTTCAAGAGAGCAATTTTAGCTTCATGCAGCGCACGATCGATATGCTGCGTTGTTTTGATTATATACTTCATGCGCTGCATTAAGACAAAACTACTCTGTTAAAATCCTTACCCAAACGAAGCGAGATCAGAAGAAAGAAATCAAAGAATCTAAGGGATGTCGACGGGAGATACCAACGTCGTTACTCGTTAACGATTAGGTTTGAATTGGGGTGCTATCCGATGCCCATTCGATTCGTATTGAGATACACGCAGGCAACTTTAAATTCGACAGGATCAAATAAGCACGAATCTTGAAAATATCTAACAGTTCTGACCGCATATTGGATCGAATTTGGGCCGATGGGGCCTTACTTTTCCTTTTTGATTGATTAACAAGTAATAAATCCGCTTATGAGCTTTCTTGGACCTGACGGTCCGTACTCCGTAGCCTGTAGGTTACGAGGCAATAGAGAGAGAGCGTGCTGTTGGTTTAAGGTCCTTCAGCAGATTCGGATCCCCTTTAAATAGGTGAATTTATGTCTACTCTTCAAAAACTTCAAAATTGTGTATTTCTTTCTCTAAATTTCAAAATTATATATTTTTCTTTCTAAACTTCAAAAACTATAAAATTTATCATTTTTATTGTCTTTTATATTAAAATTCATTATAAATTTTTAAAATATTCATTTTAAAAATTTGTAGTATGTTTAAGAAAAATGTTAATCTTATATTTTTATCAATTTTTCTAGGACAAATAGTTCATTTTTCTTTTTTACTTCTGACGTATACATGGTGACATTTAGATATTCCCTTGTATATGCATCAGAAGAACCATTTGCTCTCAAAACCGATCAAATATAAGACCGACAATTTTTTTAAACATGCTACAATTTTTTTATGCTTTGAATAAAGATTAGGATAATTATTTTATAAATTTATAATGAGTTTTAATATAAATGACAATAAAATTGGTAAATTTGAGAGTTTCTGAAGGTTTTTTTAGTAAAGGTTGGGGGGTCAAGCTACCCAACTATTTAATATTCACAAATAATTGTCCCTTCCAGATTTCGAACATGTAACCTACCACACGAAGAGCATCTCTTTTGCCACTAGACCAAATGCTAGTTCTCATGAGTTTTAAGGAAGAATACGTAATTTTGAAGTTTAGAGAGAAAATGCGTAATATTGAATTTTTTTTAGGGATATGCATGAAATTTCCCCCTTTTTTTATACCACTATGAACAAAGAAAATTAAAGAGGTTGGACTTTAATTTTATCCAAAAACCTTCCCTTTTTTTTAATATGATAGTCTCGATGTTGTAAAACATTACTTTATTATTCTCTTAATTGCTTAATAAAATTATAGTTCGATTGAATAACTTTATAATTTAAGTTATTTATATGTTTCACCTGTATCAGAAAAAAATAATATCCATTAATTATAATTTCCAATCAAATTTTCCAACCCGGATTTTGTAATTCTTTTCTCCAAAATATACTAAACATATCAATTGTTTATATTTAATATACTCAACAGAGTAAGGCTACGGTACTATGCACAGGGAATATTGGCTCAGACTATGGACTCAAATTTTTGATTCAAAATTCCTAACAATCAATCTGAACCGTTCAACACAGTCTCTATATGAATATGTACTTGTAAACTAAATTTACATTATATAGATTTTTTTTTTACTATTTTTTTAAATAGGTAGAAAATTAGTTGATTTGAAAATTCTTGACCATCCAAGAACAATGATTTTATAACAATCTAAAAAAATAGTAAGAAATTCTAAAAAATAGAAATTTAGTTTACAAAACATATTCATATGGAGACCATGTTGAACAATTCAGATTGACCGTTAGTATTTTAAAAATAAAAATATTAATATGTAGGATGAACCAATCCGCAATATGCATAGCACCATAGCCTCACTCAATATATTCACAATTTCACGTCTCATGCTTCAGGGGCGGAACTAGAAAATTTTGATAGAGGTTGCTGAAAATTAAAATGCAAAATTGTGAAGAATGAAATTTGAACCCAAAACCTCTCAATTACAAAATAGAGTTTTAACCGCTAGACTACAACTAAATATTTGTCATAATGAGAGTGGCTATAATATATAAAAAGTTTGAAAAAGATAAAAATCAATTAAATTTCTATACATATAATTAAAATTTTCAAATCATAGGAGTCGCTTAGCCACTTTTGACTAAGCCTTAAATCCGCCCTGTAATGCTTGCCATACATCGCAATCAAATTGGAATGGGTAATACTTTCCAGCTGAGTCAAAATCTTTTTTTTTTTTTGCATA
This sequence comes from Carex arenaria, assembly GCA_964058825.1. Taxonomy (NCBI): domain Eukaryota; kingdom Viridiplantae; phylum Streptophyta; class Magnoliopsida; order Poales; family Cyperaceae; genus Carex; species Carex arenaria. The sequence continues at coordinate 260,383 of CAXKVW010000138.1, forward strand.
TAGCCCGTAGGCCTCAAATTTGTCCCCAGGCAGAATTGATCTCGTGTCCCTCCCTAGAAGGACTGTCTTTACCAACCGTCCCATACAATAGTGGCAGTCAAAATCATTTCAATGCCTATTTAGATTACAGGAGTCTGATTTGATCATGATCAAAACTGACTCATGCATTGTCAACTCCAGACTCGTGCATGATCAAAACAAACAGAAACATGTTTTGATCATGCCAAATTAAAAATGAACGACACATATCTCATTCTATACAGTCAGGTATATATTACATTGAATCTGAATTCATCAAATTGTTTCATACCGCAACTCTCGAAATCATTGTGTCTCTATGATAAATAATATATAATTCCAACAATAAGTATAAATACTTTGCATAGCAAGTGTGAAATAGTAAGATGAGTTTAGTAATTTGTGCGGATTTTATGTAAATTTTGTGTGTTTGATATTTTTATTTAGTTGACAAATAATATAATTTATAAATATTTTTAAAAAAATCTAGCTGTTGGTTATTTTGATTATATTGCTCTGAAGTGAACTACTCATCGAATCCCCTAAAGTAACTCAATGTTTGAATTTTAGATCAGAACCGTTCAATTCGAATCTGTCACTTAAAATATGTGCGTTATTGTTGCGAATTCAAACCGGACGGTTCCCATCTAAAATCCAAAAATTGGATCTGAATTCCTCAGCCTTCTCCTCTCTTCCGATTATTATTTAACGGAGCATGTGATGATGTGAACCAGAATTATTATGCTTTCAGAACCGTGCAGAAAGTTTGAACGGTCCAGATATTCTACAGATGCGATTCCCCTCCACGTGTCACTCTCACCGTTAACCTTTTTTTTTTCAAGAGCTGAGGCTTTCTCTCTATCTCGCGCGCTCTCTCTTCCTCCTGCTCCAGCCGCCGGTTCTCCCTTCCTCCCTCCCTCCCTCCCTCCCTCCCTCTCCGACTCTCAGAAACCCTCAGCCTATAGCTCGTCTGTCCTAACCCTAGACAAAGGTACAGCGCTCTCTCTCTCTCTCTCTCTCTCCAGCTACTTAGCAGTTTGAAAACTGTGTAATATATTGCTGTAGTTTAGTTATTCGCAATTCAACCAAGTGAGATCTAATTGACCCTGAATTCTTCAATACAACACCGGACACAATAAATTTAAACCACCAGATCCAACCCAGGATTTTGAATCCACATACATCAACATATATATCAAGTGGTGAGCTGTTTTAGTGATCTTTAAGAGATTTTATATTTTAACTATCATACATACAGATCTTTGTCATGATACTACTTCCGTGGCAAGATCGATGATAAATTTAATTTGAAATTTGAAATTGTAGGATTGAAAACAGAAAATTGATTAATAAATGTAAATTCAATTATGCCCATGTTCACAGTCAGCCCAAATGCGCAACGAGCTGAAATAACAAATTAAATCTTCTCCCATGTTTTTGTTGGTTTTCTAATTTGTCATTTTGTTTTATTGCTCAGCGACTCAGCCTTACTTTGTCTCCCTTCATCCCTTCAACTCAACTCAGTCAGTTTTTTCTCTCCCTCTCTGTATTCTTTGCTAATCAGAATCAGATTGTTAGATTTTTGTGAAAAGAATGATAGAAAAATTTTATTCTGTTATTATTTTTCATACTTTACATGCCGCAAGCCTCTCTATTTATAGGTGACTTGTCCACTTTACCATTGGACTAGTACCTAATTTGCTGATTTATAATCAATACAGCTCAATTTCGTACAGGTTGCCTAATTAGCTACTGACAGCTGGTTAATTGCTGGTTATCTGATGGTTGGATTCTTGATTGATCAATGATGATATTTTATGACATCATTTTCTTATTCTCAACACAGATAGTGTCACTTGGAAACGAAGCTCAACCTAGTTAAATAAAATTTTAGAAAGAGGCAGAGATAAAGACTAAATAAGAATCAGATGGTGTCAACCTTATCTTTTGCCCCTTTCTTTTCACTTTCACTTTCACCTTCAGCTTCCCAATCCCAATCCCAATCCCCATTTGCTTCTCACCGAGGCTTCTGCCTTGTCTGCTATGCGTTCCCCCACTCTAAATCTCAACCCAACAGAATCACAATCAAACCAAATCCACGGTTTCAGCAGCAATGGAAGGGTAAACATGAGGAGAAGGAGAATAGGTGGCGCCGCAAGGCAGATGCTATTTCTGACCAAGAAGCGATTGACTGGTTTCATCAGCTGTTGGCTGCCAAGAATCTCCATCAAATTAATCAATACCTCAAGGACTACACCAAAGCAGCAAGCAACCCTTACCCCACTGTCTTTTCCCTCTTCACCCGCTTAACCCAAGCTGAAGGAACCGGTCCTAATGACTATACCTATGAGATCTTGATGGAGTTTTGTGCATGAATGAACCAGGTTAGCCTAATATTTGGTTTTCTGGGAAAGTTTCTCAAAGAGGGTCGCAGAGCTCATGCTAAGATCTTTAGTCCAATTCTCAAAGGCCTCTGTTGGGAGAAAAGAACCAGTGAGGCCGCTGCTATTATTCTCTACAAAATGCCTAAGATTGGATGTATACCTGATGTAGTCTCGTATAGCATTCTTATAAATGGGCTGTGCAAGAAAGGTGAAATTGATAAGGCCATGAATATGGTAGATGTCATGATTTCCAAAGGGCATGGGCCTAATACCGTGACCTACAACACTCTTATACATGGCCTCTGCAAGAAAGGTGAAATGGGGAAGGCAATAGATTTTGTAGATGTCATGATTTCCAAAGGGTACGAGCCTAATGTGGTGACCTACAATACTATTATAGATGGCTTGTGCAAAAAAGGTGAAATTGAGAAGGCAATGGAATTTGTAGATGTCATGATTTCCAAACGGCATGAGCCTGATATATTGACGTATAACACTATTATAGATGGTCTGTGCAAGAAAGGTAAAATTGAGAAGGCATTAGATTTTCTAGATATCATGATTTCCAAAGGGTATGACCCGGATGTCGTGACCTACAATTCTCTTATGGATGACTTGTGCAAGAAAGGTGAAATTAAGAAGGCAATGGATTTTGTAGATGTCATGATCTCCAAAGGGTATGACCCGGATGTCATGACCTACAATTCTCTTATAGATGGCTTGTGCAAGAAAGGTGAAATTGAGAAGGCATTGGATTTTGTAGATGTCATGGTTTCCAAAGGGCATGAGCCTAATGTCGTGACGTACAACACTCTTATAGATGGGCTGTGTAAAAAAGGTGAAATTGAGAAGGCAATAGATTTTCTAGATCTCATGATTTCCAAAGGGTGTGACCCGAATGTTGTGACCTACACCACTCTTATAGATGCCCTGTGCAAGAAAGATGAAATTGGGAAGGCAATGGAGTTTGTAGATGTCATGATTTCCAAAGGGCATGACCCTGATGTAGTGACGTACAACACGCTTATAAATTGGCTGTGCGAGAATGGTGAAACTGATAAGGCGTTAGATTTTATAGATGTCATAAAAACCAAAGGGTATGAGCCCAATGTTGTGACGTACACCACTCTTATAAAAGGGTTGTGCAAGAAAGGTGAAATTGAGAAGGCAATGGATTTTGTAAATGTCATGATTTCCAAAGGGCTCGATCCTGATGACGTGACCTATTGCACTCTTAACGTCGGGCTGTGGAAGGAGGGTGAAATTGAATAAGCATTGGGTTTTTTTTTTAACATGATTTTTAAAGGCCGTGAACCTGATGTCTCGCTATGATGGGGCCTTGCAAGGGACGTGCAATGAAGAAAGCAATTGGTAAGGCGCGGTGATAGAACTGTCAATTCGGGAGTGGAGAAAAATAGTTAATTGTATTATTAAGAAAGCAATTGGATGTCGGTCCTTGATTTATGATTATTAAGATTTTTTTTTTAAGAAATTTGTCGTTCTATTATTATTTGATGTTGTTCTTTGATTTAAGATTGACTATTTGAATCATGTATTGTCTCATTTACCTCACGTATTGGAGGAGTCCATTCAAGCCAATTGGATTTCTTCGTGACTGGAATTTACGTATTATTGATATTTCGGAAAATTGTTATATATTCTTTTTCATGGTTATTAATTATGAGAGAAAATCAATATTGTTTTTACAACTCGTATCCCCATATCACTACGATTACTAGTATACCTAATAGAGCTGATTTATTACAAGTCTTCAATAATCAAGAAATCCTTGGTGGTTTCTCAGGGAGATATTCAAAGTTCCAAGCATTACATTTGATGAAGCACCAATTGTTCTGATACTGGTACAATCAGTAATTATGGACTTGTGTAAAATGCAAAAAATGAAAGCAAACGGTTTTGAACATTGTTTTTGGTGTTTCGGAAGAAACTGAAATGCTGATGTAGCAGGCAAAAGGACCATTTGGTAAGAAAAAGAAGTGTATTAATTTGGGGAAGCAATCTTTAATCAAAGATGTTTCTGGCAAGTAATCTTTTATTATCTCAAGGTTAGTTATTATTTCGAGTTTAACTCTTAAATTTCTTTGATTTACCTACAAAATTGCTTTTTTATTTTGGAATTCTCTCCATTAACCTTTGTTTCCAATACTTGTGTATTATTTGATAGTTACAAGTATGTACATGTTCCCTTCACAATAAAAAGGTGTTTATGTTGTTTCTCATTTTTTTTTCATAATTAAGAAAATAGATATACAATTTTCCGCTTGAAATTTGTTTTCTGAGGAGACCAGCAGAGGAGAGAACATATTTGCCCAAATTCAACCTCAAATACTAGAAAGCGTCCTTTTGAAAGGATTGGACTGAAAATCAAGCTTATAGAAATGAGAGAAAATAATAATTTTGTTGTGGCCATATTTAATTAAGATGCTTTCTTAATTAAAGTTTTCACATGGACAAATATGAACCTTTAGAAAATTTGAAAATATTTGAATTTAACTAAATTGTTAGAATCTTGAGTAGAGCTGCACAAAAAGTTCGTAGTTCGTGATTCAATTTGAGTTCGATTCGAAAAAGTTGTAATTAATTTGATTCAAAATTAGTTCATTCTTAAACAAATCAAACCATTTCGGTTCGAATTTTATTCAAACTCAAACTCAAACTAAGTATAGTTCGTTCAAAATTAGTTCAAGAACTATTTAGATTCGAATCTCAAATAATGCAACTAATGGCTTCAACCATCAATCTTTAATAATACATGAACCAAACTTATATCAGAGCTCAAAATAATTTAGCAGCGTAACAAATTAACAATGAAATAAGTTTCATTTGATTAAGTCCATGCTGTCATTTTAATCAACCAAGCAGCGTAAAAGGTAAAGAAATTTTGGATCGGCCCGTAATCCATCAGTATGAATTCGTGAAAGGTAAAAGGTAAAAGAATCTGAGTGAATTTTGTTCTGCATGAAGAAAATAAATACATAAACTATCGGTGGTTGCCAAAAATTTCGTAGTTCATGATTCGATTGACTTCAATTTGATTCGAAAAAAGTTCGTAATTAATTTGATTTGAAAATAGTTCGTTTTGAAACAAATTAAATTAGTTCGATTTAAATCTTATTCAAACTCAAACTGGAGTTAGTTTGATTTGGTTCGATTCGTTTGCAGCTCTAGTCTCGAGACATCATATACAGAGTTTTTTTAATACTTAAGACTAAATTAACCGGCTCACAATATTTGTGAGATTCACGCTTCCCAACTCTAAAAATATAACAAAAGAATAATATTTAGCATGATTCATATTTTCAATGTTCTGGTCTTATCAAAGCATATTACCACCGTTAAAAAGCAGAAAAGGAATTACATTAAGTTTGTGTAGCCACTAGATTAGAAATACAAACGGATTGGACATAACGGATTAGATATTAGACGGGTACAAAAACATATATCCGTTTTTTATAATAATAAATTATATAATTTTTTTTCATAATATAATATATATTAAACTATATGATATAGAATACAAATAACTAAAATTTAAAATTATATTATATATTCAAATATCATATCTAATTCTCGGATAAAGATCTATCCGGACATATAGTGCCAAACCAAACAGAAGACTCCTTTTATCTCCTTCTAAATGCATTTTGAACAAAAATATTCTGTAACCTTAGAGATAATAAACTCCTGCCCTCCCCGTCTTATCCTTTCCTCCTCCCTCCCTCCCTGTACAAAGCTCCAGTCTTGCTGTCGTGCTTCTCTCGGCCACTTTGGTCTCCTCCCCTTCCTCTCCGTCCTCCTATCGCTCGGGTTTAATTCTGCTATCTATCGACGACCCTGCCCAAACCCTAGATAAAGGTACAGCCTCTCTCGCTCTCTCTCTCTCTCATTGTCTCTCTAGCTGTAGTTTAGTTATTCTCATTCAACCAAGTTAGAACTAATTCACCCTGAATGCTTCAATACAGGTGCTTTGTCATGGTACTACTGCCATGACAAGATCGATGATGAATTTAATTTAAAAAAATTTCGAAATTGTGAGCTGGAAAATAGAAAGAAAATTGATCAACAAAAGTAAATTTATTAACACCCGTGTTCACTGTCAGCCTAATTGTCCAACAAGCCGAAATGACAAATTACGTTCTCTCTTAGACTCTTGTATTTTTGTTGGTTTTCTCATCTCTCATTTTGTTTTTATTGCTCAGCAGGTCAGCCTTACTTTGTCTCCCTCAAGAGACAGTGACCGACTAAGGCAGTAGTTGAACCTGGAAGCAAAGCTTAACCTTGAGATAAGATTTTAGAAAGAGGCAGAGATCAATTAAGAGACTGTTACCAAACCAAGTAATACTAAATAAGGATCAGATGGTGTCAACCTTATCTCCTGGCCCCATCCTTTCACTTTCACCTTCTGCTCCCCAATCCCCATCCCTGTCCCAATTTGTGTCTCACCGAGGCCTTGGCCTTGTCTGCTATGCATTCCCCCGCTCTAATTCTCAACCCGAAAGACCAAATCCATGGCGTCAGCTGCATAGGAAGGAGGAGAAAAGGCGGCACCGGAAGGCGGATGCCATTTCTGACCAAGAGGCGATTCACCGGTTTGATCAGCTGCTGGCTGCCAAGAACCTCCATCAAATTAATCAATACCTCAAGGACTACACCAAAACATCAAGCAACACTTATGCCACTGTCTTTTCCCTCTTCACCCGCTTAACCCAAGCTGAAGGAATCGGTCCTAATGACTATACCTATGAGATCTTGATGGAGTATTGTGCACGAATAAATCAGGTTTCCCTAATATTTGGTTTTTTGGGATGGTATCTCAAAGAGGGCCGCAGAGCTCATGCTAAGATCTTTAGTCCAATTCTCAAAGGCCTCTGTTGGGAGAAAAGAACTGGTGAGGCTGCTACAATAGTGTTGTACAAAATGCCTAAGATAGGATGTATACCTGATGTATTCTCGTATAGTATTCTTGTAAATGGGCTGTGCAAAAAAGGTGAAATTGACAAGGCAATGGAAATTGTAGATGTCATGATTTCCAAAGGGTATGATGCTAATACCGTGACCTACAACACTCTTATACATGGCCTCTGCAAGAAAGGTGAAATGGGGAAGGCAATAGATTTTGTAGATGTCATGATTTCCAAAGGGCATGAGCCTAGTGTCGTGACCTACAGTTCTCTTATAGATGGTTTGTGCAAGAAAAATGAAATTGAGAAGGCAATGGAATTTGTAGAGGTCATGATTTCCAAACGGCATGAGCCTAATGTAGTGACGTATAACACTATTATAGATGGTTTGTGCAAGAAAGGTAAAATTGAGAAGGCATTAGATTTTCTAGATATCATGATTTCCAAAGGGTATGACCCTGATGTCGTGACCTACACCACTCTTATAGATGGGCTGTGCAAGAAAGGTGAAATTGGGAAGGCAATAGATTTTGTAGATGTCATGATTTCCAAAGGGCATGAGCCTAATACTGTAACCTACAATACTCTTATAGATGGGTTGAGCAAGAAAGGTGAAATTGAGAAAGCATTAGATTTTGTAGATAACATGATTTCCAAAGGGCATGACCCTGATGTCATTACCTATAGCACTCTTATAGATGGGCTGTGCAAAAAAGGTGAAATTGGGAAGGCAACAGATTTTGTAGATGTCATGATTTCTAAAGGGCATGAGCCTAATATCGTGACCTACACCACTCTCATAGATGGACTATGCAAGAAAGGTCAAATTGTGAAGGCAATAGACTTTCTAGATGTCATGATCTCTGAAGGGCATAAGCCTAATGCCGTGACCTACAACACACTTATAGATGGTGTTTGCAAGAAAGGTGAAATTGAGAAGGCATTAGATATTGTAGATGTCATGATTTCCAATGGGTATGACCCTGACGTCGTGACCTACAGCACTCTTATAGATGGGCTGTGCAAAGAAGGTGAAATTGAGAAGGCAATAGATTTTGTAGATGTCATGATCTCCAAAGGGCATGAGCCTAATGTAGTGACCTACAACATTCTTATAGATAGGCTGTGCAAAATAGGTGCAATTGAGAAGGCATTAGATTTTGTAGATGTCATGTGTTCCAAAGGGTATGAGCCTAATGTTGTGACCTACAACACTCTTATAAAAGGGCTGTGCAAAAAAGGTGAAATTGAGGAGGCAATAGATTTTCTAGATCACATGATTTCCAAAGGGTATGACCCTGATGTCGTGACCTACAACACTCTTATAGATGGGCTGTGCAAAAAAGGTGAAATTGAGAAGGCTTTAGATTTGGTAGATGTCATGAGTTCCAAAGAGCATGAGCCTAATGTTGTGACCTACAACACTCTTATAAAAGGGCTGTGCAAGAAAAGTGAAATTGAGAAGGCATTAGATTTTGTAGATGTCATGAGTTCCAAAGGGCATGAGCCTAATGTTGTGACCTACAACACTCTTATAAAAGGGCTGTGCAAGAAAGGTGAAATTGAGAAGGCTTTAGATTTGGTAGATGTCATGAGTTCCAAAGGGCATGAGCCTAATGCTGTGACCTACAACACTCTTATAAAAGGGCTGTGCAAGAAAGGTGAAATTGAGAAGGCAATAGATTTTGTAGATGTCATGATTTCCAAAGGGCATGAGCCTGATATTGTGACCTACAACACTCTTATAGATGGGTTTTGCAAAGAAGGTAAAATTGAGAAGGCAATAGATTTTGTAGATGTCATGATCTCCAAAGGGCATGAGCCTAATGTAGTGACCTACAACATTCTTATAGATAGGCTGTGCAAAATAGGTGCAATTGAGAAGGCATTAGATTTTGTAGATGTCATGTGTTCCAAAGGGTATGAGCCTAATGTTGTGACCTACAACACTCTTATAAAAGGGCTGTGCAAGAAAGGTGAAATTGAGAAGGCAATGGAGTTTGTAGATCTCATGATTTCGAAAGGGTATGACCCTAATATTGTGACGTACAATACTCTTATAAATTGGCTGTGCGAGAATGGTGAAACTAATAATGCATTAGATTTTATAGATGTCATAAAAACCAGAGGATATGAGCCCAATGTCGTGACATACAACACTCTTATAAAAGGGTTGTGTAAGAAAGGTGAAATTGAGAAGGCAATGGAATTTGTAAATGTCATGATTTCCAAAGGGCTCGATCCTGATGACGTGACCTATTGCACTCTTAATGAGGGGCTGTGCAAAAAGGGTGAAATTGAATAAGCATTGGTTTGGATTTTACATGATATTTAAAGGCCGTAAGCCTGATGTCTCGCTATGATGGGGCCTTGCAAGGGACGTGCAATGAAGAAAGCAATTGGTAAGGCGTGGTGATAGAACTGTCAATTCGGGAGTGGAGAAAAATAGTTAATTGTATTATTAAGAAAGCAATTGGATGTCGGTCCTTGATTTATGATTATTAAGATTTTTTTTTTTAAGAAATTTGTTGTTCTATTATTATTTGACGTTGTTCTTTTATGTGAGATTGATTATTTGAATCATGTATTGTCTCATTTACCTCACCTATTGGAGGTGTCCATTCAAGCCAATTGGATTTCTTCATGACTTGAATTTACGTATTATTGATATTTCGGAAAATTGTTATGTATTCTTTTTCATGGTTATTAATTATGAGAGAATGTCAATATTGTTTTTACAACTCGTATCACCATATCACTACGATTACTAGTATGCCTAATAGAGCTGATTTATTACAAGTCTTCAATAATCAACAAGTCCTTGGTGGCTTCTCAGGGAGAGATTCAAAGTTCCAAGCATTACATTTGATGAAGCACCAATTGTTCTGATTCTGGTACAGTCGGTAAGTATGGACTTGTGTAAAATGTGAAAAATGAAAGCAAACGGTTTTACTTGACCTACCTACAAGTTGTGATCGGGCCTGACAGGTACAGTTCATGTCTACTTTGGGTTATAGAATTGATGCTATATAGGGGTGATATTCTGGATATATTGGTAGAACCTAGATAGCTATGGCCAGTGCATATTTGCAAATATTTCTTGGTCCATTTGGAAAGCGTAATGTTCTCAGATTTTTCAGGGTAAAACAATAATGCCAAAAGGGGTGCTGAATATGGCAATGTCTCAGGTAACCATTGTGGAGAAATGCAGATTATAAGAATTTCAGCATGTCAGTCGGGCTGATGATAATAGAGACTGTATTGAAATATCTGGTGAATACTGATGCTGGATTGATAGGTCTTATCAGGTGCCAGGTGCAGAAGGGGCTGTGTACATAAATGTACCAACAGGGCCAACTGGTACAATACGAGACACATACCTAATAGGCTTCCTCACCCTTTCACATGGAGGCACTGGTGATGTTGTGTGCGGTGCCAGCGACACTTTCAAAAGGAATTGGGGAATGCAGTTTCTTTACGGACTCTTCTCAAATCAGGTATCTCATGAACGACCGCAAGACACCGATTAGCAACGACTGGCAGGCTTACAGGGAGGTCATGGAGGCTTCGGTTATTTTCAGATGTAACTAACAGGGGCTACAAATGTGATTATGTCACAAGGGAAGACAAAGTTGTTGCTCACAAATTAGCTAATCTTGGCAGAGCTTTTAGGATAAATTATGTTGGTTGTACATTTCCTTTATTTGTTGATATGTAAACAGTGTAATTAATGTTTATTAATGGAGGAGTTACCGGGACAAAAAAATGAGCCGATTACACAGGAATTTGACAACTCAGGAAACAAAAACGAAGGGGATTCAGATAACAATTCCCTCTTATACCATCCCAAGATGGAGAAAATGCAATATTTAAATAATTTCTATTCATGCTCTATTTAGGACAGAATCAGACTTTCGAACTCTAAGAATTAATTATATAAATTTTTTCTATGAGAATGGAGATCAATTTTACAATTTCATGACATGTTACTCAAATTTATATAGAAAATCATATACAATTTTTTTTAAAGAAAAAAGAAGGTCAATTGACCCCATATTCCCTTGTTACATCTGCCACTGGGCTCAATGCCAATACAAAAACTCAAAATTTTATTTCATGAGAAAGAGAAGTTTACTTTGCATTCATCTCTGAGTATATTTAATTTCTTTTTTAACAAATATATATGTTATCATTTTAAATACTGCAACTATTAAATTTTAACACAGAATTTGTTATTATAACATATATTTATATGACTGTGTGATTGTTTTTTTTTTTGAAATATTAAACATTTTGTTTTTCAATAAAAATATTTCCTTGGTAAATACTTGACTAATTCTTTCAACACATAATGGTTAGATATTCTGAGTGTTGTAGTGAAAGTTTGAAACCCTTGGAATTTAAAGTCCATAGAATTTACCTAACTGCTTTAGATCTTACAAATTAAGTTTTAACTACAACTCATACCAAAAATCTGAATTCATTTAGCTTCTCTGTTGGATATGCGCTGCAAATTGATTAAGAACATACAACTGATTATTCAAAGTTCCGAAACAGCTCCAGTCTAAATCTCCATTTCGCTTCTCTCTCTCTTCCTCCTCCTGCAACTCTCTCGGTTCTCTCGGCGATTTTGGTCTCCTCCCTCCCTCTCCGACGCTCAGAAACGCTGAGCCTATTGCTCGTTTGCACTTCCTCCTGCTAGTGCTCCTATCGCTAGTGTTTTATTCTGCTCTCTCAACAAGTCTGTCCAAACCCTAGACAAAGGTACATCTCTCTCTCTCTCTCTCTCTCTTGAGCTATTTAGCAGTTTGAAAACTGTGCAATATATTGCTGTAGTTTAGTTATTCTCAATTCAACCAAGTTAGATCTAATTGACCCTGAATTCTTCAATACAACACAGGAGACAACATATATATATCAAGTGGTGAGCTGTTTTGGTGATCTTAAAGAGATTCTATAGTTTAACTCTTATACAGGTGCTTTGTTATGGTATACTGCTGTGACAAGATCAATGATAAATTTATTCAAAATTTGAAATTGTAAGCTTCAAAGCAGAAATTTTATCAATTAAAATTAAATGCATTAATGCTCATGTTCACAGTCAGCCCAAATGACCAGTGAGCCAATATAACAAATTAAATCCTCTCCCATATTTTTGTTGCTTTTCTCATTTCCCAATTTGTTTTATTGCTCAGCAGCTCGTCCTTTGTCTTCCTCAGAGTCAGTGACCGACTCCCTTCATCCCTCTCTGTATTCCTTGCTAAGGCAGTAGTTGATCCTGGAAACAAAGCTTAACCTTGAGATAAGATTTTAGAAAGAGGCAGAGATCAATTAAGAAACTGTTACCAAACCAAATAATACTAAATAAGGATCAGATGGTGTCAATCTTATCTCCTGGCTCCATCCTTTCACTTTCACCTTCTTCTCCCCAATCCCCATCCCCATCCCCATTTGCTTCTCGCCAAGGCCTCTGCCTTGTCTGCTATGCGTTCCCCCGCTCTAATTCTCAACCCAACAGAATCACAAACAAACCAAGTCCACAACGTCAGCCGCAATGGAAGGGTAAACATGAGGACAATAGGCGGCGCCGCAAGGCAGATTCCATTTCTGACCAAGAGGTAATTCACCGGTTTACTCATATGTTGGCTGCCAAGAATCTCAGTCAAATCAATCAATACCTCAAGGACTACACCAAAACATCAAGCAACCCTTACCCCACTGTCTTTTCCCTCTTCACCCGCTTAACCCAAGCTGAAGGAACCGGTCCGAATGACTATACCTATGAGATCTTGATGGAGTTTTGTGCACGAAGGAGCCAGATTAGCCTAATATTTGGTTTTCTGGGGCGATTTCTCAAAGAGGGTCGTAGAGCTCATGCCAAGTTTTTTAGTACAATTCTCAAAGGCCTCTGTTGGGAGAAAAGAACCGGTGAGGCCGCTACTATTATTCTCTACAAAATGCCTAAGATTGGATGTATACCTGATGTAGTCTCGTATAACATTCTTATAAATGGGCTGTGCAAGAAAGGTGAAACTGATAAGGCAATGGATATTGTAGATGTCATGATTTTCAAAGGGTTTGACCCTAATGTCGTGACCTACAACACTCTTATAGATGGGCTGTGCAAGAAAGGTGAAATTGGGAAGGCAATAGATTTTGTGGGTGTCATGATTTCCAAAGGGTATGACCCTGATGTCGTGACCTACAACACTCTTATAGGTGGGCTGTGCAAAAAAGGTGAAATTGAGAAGGCATTAGATTTTGTAGACTTCATGAGTTCCAAAGGGCACGAGCCTAATGTTGTGACCTACAACACTCTTATAAAAGGGCTGTGCAAGAAAGGTGAAACTGAGAAGGCAATGGATTTTGTTGATGTCATGATCTCCAAAGGGTTTGACCCAAATGTCGTGACCTACAGTTCTCTTATAGATGGCTTGTGCAAGAAAGGTGAGATTGAGAAGGCATTAAATTTTCTAGATATCATGATTTCCAAAGGGTATGACCCTGATGTCGTGACCTACACCACTCTCATAGATGGGCTGTACAAGAAAGGTCAAATTGTGAAGGCAATAGATTTTGTAGATGTCATGGTTTCCAAAGGGCATGAGCCTAATATCGTGACCTACAGTATTCTTATAGATGGCTTGTGCAAGAAAGGTGAAATTGAGAAGGCAATAGATGTTGTGGATGTCATGATCTCCAAAGGGCATGAGCCTAATGTCGTGACCTTCAACACTCTTATAGGTGGTCTGTGCAAACAAGATGAAATTGAAAAGGCAATGAAGTTTGTAGACCTCATAAAAACCAAAGGGTATGAGCCCAATGTCGTGACGTACAACACTCTTATAAAAGGGTTGTGCAAGCAAGGTGAAATTGAGAAGGCAATGGAGTTTGTAGATCTCATGATTTCTAGAGGGTATGACCCTAATGTGGTAACGTACAACACTTTTATAAATTGGCTATGCGAGAATTGTGAAACTAATAAGGCATTAAACTTTATAGATGTCATAAAAACCAAAGGGTATGAGCCCAATGTCGTGACGTACAACACTCTTATAAAAGGGTTGTGCAAGAAAGGTGAAATTGAGAAGGCAATGGAGTTTGTAGATCTCATGATTTCGAAAGGGTATGACCCTAATACCGTGACGTACAATACTCTTATAAATTGGTTGTGCGAGAATGGGGAAACTAATAAAGCATTAGATTTTATAGATGTCATAAAAACCAGAGGGTATGAGCCCAATGTCGTGACGTACAACACTCTTATAAAAGGTTTGTGCAAGAAAGGTGAAATTGAGAAGGCAATGGAGTTTGTAGATCTCATGATTTCTAGAGGGTATGACCCTAATGTGGTAACATACAACACTTTTATAAATTGGTTGTGCGAGAATGGTGAAACTAACAAGGCATTAGACTTTATAGATGTCATAAAAACCAAAGGGTATGAGCCCAATGTCGTGACGTACAACACACTTATAAAAGGGTTGTGCAAGAAAGGTGAAATTAAGAAGGCAATGGATTTTGTAGATGTCATGATTTCCAAAGGGCTCGATCCTGATGACGTGACCTATTGCACTCTTAATGAGGGGCTGTGCAAGAAGGGTGGAATTGAATAAGCATTGGTTTTAGATTTTACATGATATTTAAAGGCCGTAAGCCTGATGTCTCGCTATGATGGGGCCTTGCAAGGGACGTGCAATGAAGAAAACAATTGGTAAGGCGTGGTGATAGAACTGTCAATTCAGGAGTGGAGAAAAATAGTTAATTGTATTATTAAGAAAGCAATTGGATGTCGGTCCTTGATTTATGATTATTAAGATTTTTTTTTTAAGAAATTTGTTGTTCTGTTATTATTTGATGTTTGTTCTTTGATTTAAGATTGACTATTTAAATCATGTATTGTCTCATTTACCTCGCCTATTGGAGGAGTCCATTCAAGCCAATTGGATTTCTTCGTGACGTGAATTTACGTATGATTGATATTTCGGAAAATTGTTATATATTCTTTT